>CAAKHC010016403.1:0-10443 GCA_901007825.1 Macroramphosus scolopax | reverse complement strand
GCAATAAACAATGTCATTATGTGAAAAGACAACCACTTATTGGACCGTAAGTGTGTGTGTGTGTGTGTGTGTGTGTGTGTGTGTGTGTGTGTGTGTGTGTGTGTGTGTGTGTGTGTGTTTACCAGACAGTTATCGTCAGAGAAGAACGCTTTGTAAGACACAAACAGATCTTTTCACAGAAAATTGATCAGACTTTATTTTCCAATGTGCTTTCTCAACATATTTGGCAGGAAGCTGACTGATAATATCTGTCTTCCTCTTAGCAGAACCACACAGTCAACCAGGCAGCAGCCTGACCACACAGGTATGAGCTGAGTTTCATGCTTTCTGTGTTAACTTGCGGTCCAAAGGTTGTAGGTGTGACCTCGGTTCTTTGATTATCATGGTTCGGGAAAATTTCGCTACTTCCTCATGTGAAAGTTGTAGTTTCTCCACACCCACACTAGCTGCAGAAGTTCTGCAGGCCACAGACAGTTCAGCTTAACACCCAAAAGCACAGGTATCAACAAGCATCTGTGGGAAGCAAGAAGAGGTTTTTGAAAATCTAAATATGGGAGGAGAGTCCCATCCTCGCCTGACATGGTTGCACCTGGTGCCAAACAATTAGGGGTGATGAGTTCCTGCAGCAGGCGTGAGATACGAAATGAATGCTATGATAGAGATCTAGATTGGAGCCGCATTGCAAGTGGACACACAGCAATAAAGTCACAATTTGTATTTTGGCTTAAGCCGTAAGATCGTTCGATGATGCTTTAGACTCTCGTCTGGCTTCAGCAATGATTTCTATCGTTTTTCCTCTTTGTTGCTTTCCTGTCAAGACATTTAACATAACGGAGGAAACTCCCATAATGACTCTCTGCCAGTGCCCGGCCACACCAGAACATCCAGTCCACATCAACGCTCTGCATCCCGACACTCAACACCAAGGTAAGATTGATCCTTGACCTCAGTGCATACTCTACATATGACACATATATTACTTTGACACTCCTCTCCAACACCGGTGGTGGAGTTAGCTGGAGTGATGATCTTGCATATCGCACAAAAACATATAAACCAATACAAGAGTTTTGTCTGGTAGGTTAAGACTTAAAGTCTAAATATGTTAGATGGCTAACCGAGAGGCAGCGTTGCACCATTCTAGCTGTCTATTATCAAAATTGCTGCAAAAATGGGACAACGTAGCATTTGACTTCACACTTTAATATTGGTAATAGTGCTGAATAATAACAATAAAAAGGAAAGCAGGCTCCACTGGATCGACGGTAGCTTGTAGGAGACGTGAGACATCATCAAAGAGACCTAAAAATAACTCCTTTCTTGATTCTCAACACATTAACATATGAAACTGCATTTATGAAGTGCAGTTACTAACAAAAAGTGGTGGAAGGAAAAGAGACGGATTAATTTTTAGCTAAAGTCATTTAGATCATTGGATTGAAACAAGTGATGTAAAGGTGTAATATGTAAACACGACCCCAAAAGATATGTTGCCACTCAAAGTCTAATAAAGAATGAATTAAAGTCAGATTTTTTATTGGATGATAAATTGATAATGATAAAAGAAACTGAGAAGGATAAGATCAGTTTAATTCATTTAAATGTCTAAATGCTCTGCTCATTTCTTCCCGTTATACAATCAACACTTCAGAATACTGGCTGTCATCTATTGGTGAGTTGAAGAAGCTGGAGGCAGAAACAAATCAAGTCTTTCCTCTAATCTCTAAATAAAGAAAAACACGAGCGTTGTGTGAGGTGAGACTTGAATCTTTGCAAAACATTAACATGAGTTTGACATTTTGCAATATGTGGTTGCAGAAGACATCTTTAAATAATCTCAGACGGTGGGTCATCTCCCGCTCTAACTCAGAACCTTTTGGGCCCAAAAACAGTCTCGCAGCAGCACAAACACAAACTCAGATCACCCAGTATCAGTAAGTAATGATACACAGGAAGTCAAATAAGAAAAAAAAACCCATTTGAAACAGTAGCTGAGATGGTAAATCTGATTGTAATCTAGAACGAGAGAAGCCGGGACTACAAACGAAGAAACTTTAAAGGTTCTTCTTAACCATCATGATAAGATGAAGAAGCTGTGTGTTTCTCCTGCTGAGGATTCGGTGTCTTGTTCGAGGGGTTATCTTGCACCTTATCTTAATCTGCAGTGTTCTGACACCCACAGCTTCAACCTTTTCATCTCCACTTGTTTAGCACACGTCTTATCACCGATCAGCTATCTGGCTCCGAGTACGGAGGTAAAAAAACTGAAAAACATTTTCACATCAGTCAGCATCTCGACATTAGCGGAAACTGCAAAATCAGATAGTGAGCGCAGGTCATTGTTCACACGTGGTACATCGCTTCATTTCGACTTCTCTAGAAATCCTCAGCATTTTCCGACGCTCTTTAGAGATCATGAGATGGGTGGGAAGATAAGTAGATTTCTCCACCACTGTTTATTTTTTTTTAAACTTGTCGTTTGCTCGTGCACAGAATCAAAAAAAAAAACTTGATCAGTGTCCTTCATGTAAAACAAATTACAGGCTTTACTCTCAATATTGCAGTTAAAGTTGTCCACTACAGCTCGGCAGCAGAAACTCAGCTTATAACCTTTTATCAAAGCTTCTAGGAAGACACCATGTAGATCTATGTTTCCCGTCATAAATTATGTTATGTTATTGTGTCTGAACGTCATGGGGAACTGAAAACCCTCTTGTGGTAGAGGTGTTGCTGGCATCTTACTTTATTTATGGTGATGGTCTGCTCTGCCCTTTCTGTGCATTCTTAGTTTGACACTTCATAACAAACATTGGTAAAGTACAAGCACATATCTTCATGTGGTTTAACAGCAGCACCCTCCTGCAGCTTGCCTTCTCCCTCGGCAGCCGTTTGTGTTTGCATGTCCGTTGTCCTCTGATGGCTTGTTTTCTGCTCTCAGTTGCCAGACAAGAGGAGCAAACAGAGAAGTGGCCGGCCATCATCCTCTACGCGATCATTAAGGAGGTTCCCGTGCGTAGGTGGAAGGAGTTCTTGCGGCTTCTCTCCGTGGCAGACCAGCAGCTGGAGCGGGTGGAGTTGGAGGCCGGCCCAGGCCTGAGCTCCATGGAGAGGCAGTACCAGATGCTGCGGCTTTGGAGCCAGCGCTCCTCTTCCAGCCTGAATGATGTCTTCTCTGCGTTGCATTACATGGATTTATTTGGCTGTGCTCAGCAGGTGCAGGAAAGCCTGGAGAAGCTGCAGTGGATGGATGGACAGCGGGTTTCCACACATGGGGCAGTGCAGGCCAGCTGAAGCAGAGGTCTCACAGGGAGACCCAAGTATCAATGGGAAACACTGCGCCCATGCTTTAACTATGAGCGGAGGTTTCAACCTCCCTGACCGAACACGATGGGACTGCAGCTCCTATATGGTACAACCAGAGAAAACTGTAATTCTGTGTAAATGATCCAAAGCTGAATAATGTAGATGTATTACTTTACAATTGAGTGATAAGGGTGTTGTCTCATCCTTTTCTTTTAATTAGGGCAGTTATTACATATAGCTACATTAATTAATGTTGCTGGAACTGCTGGAAATTAATATTTTTTTCTGATTATAGTGCTAGCAGACTCCTCCTCCCAAAAAGAAAGGCAGTGGTTCTGAGTTAACTGAAAAACTACATTTTAAGAGACTTCCTCAAAGGCCTGCTGACATTACTGAACTTTCTTCTACATTCAGACATCCGACTGTCAAGACTGTATCACGCGACTCATCCCTCATCCGCTTCGTGTAGTGTCTGTTAAAGGATGTGGTGTTACAGCCAGGTGGTGAGATGTAAATGGGTGCAACTCTATAATTGTGAATGCATATTTCAAGACTTACAAAGAGTGCACAAATATTTCATACATCCAGATGATGCCACCTGTTTCTAACCCGAGGTGAAGGCTCTGCTTCAGTTTAAGTATTTAAACTGTATGAACATTTCAGTGTACATCTATGATGTTTGATCCACTCAGCACACCTGACATCTCCTTCATTTCTTTTGAGAGAGTGATTGTCCGGTAGAACAACTCAGCCACTGATTCTTGCCACGCGCCCTCGCAAAGGGAAAAAAAAAACTAAATCCCCGCAGGATGTTCGAGTTTTTGTTTCCTACAGAGAAATGGCGTCAAGGTGCGGTAAGCTGGGTTTTCCCTCACCACACACATTCCAACCAAACTGATGGTTTCCTCTTGTGGTGTTGGGGTATCTCACTTTGAGAGTTTTATGTGTCTGTTGATTTACTGAAAGGGATTTAGAATTTCCCAAATAACATGAGAGTAATAAAGAGTGTTTTTTATGTGAATTTCTTATGTTTGTGGATTTAAGCCAGCTGAGACACTGTGCATATATGTTATTGTTTCTTTTCATTTTCCAAGGCTGTTCAAGTACACTGCTCAACGAGTGGATGATCATATTGAATCTGTCAGGGTTTCAGGGGTTCCTCATCGGGATGATTTATGGTACAAATGTATCATCATGGTAATCTGAGTCTCGTGATTGAGTGTGATGTTAATAAACTGACCACAAGGTGGGAGTGTTGTCTGACTTGTCCCGAGCACAGGGCCCCAAACAAAAAAACTGCAGACAAGTTGCTTGAATAGTTTTTATTCTTGCGAAGGATTAGACCAATCTCATGAATTGCTAATTCAGGTGGAGCAAAAAGAGCAGATGTCCCGCTTTGTCCATGTGCCCCTGATACAAATACACAGATCTGACACAGAGAGACTATATTACAGACTATATGCATACCAGAAATTCAGTAAATCCATGATAAATACTGCATTGTACAAACACACCTGATATACTGACAGCCAACTACTTTTCAATTGTGATATGTGAAAGGATTATATTTCATTAAAAAATAAAAAATAGGGAATTTACAGTACGATTTTTTTTTTTATCTATAACCAGAATACACTAGACTAGATAGGAACATGTCCTTTTGTACATTTCCTTTATATTTCCTTTATGTGTGTGGGAACAGCAAACGTCTTTCTGTAGATGTTCAAATGACCTTTCGTACGTGTTTCGGAACATTTCATCACAGATTGTATGAGATACAACTGTCGCTGTGGTATAAAGGGAGATATTCTGAGGCGAGGTGCTCTTCCTGTGTGAGCGTTAGTGGTTTCCCTTGGCAACCGGACCCGTGCTCACGAGGACAAGAGCACGCGCCCTGCAGGTTCGTCCCGTCCAAACAAACAAAGCGAGGAGTTTATATTGTTGCTTTCTAAGGTTGGTTTCCTTTCATATCGTTGCTACCTGTGTCTTATAACCTTCTGATGTCTTGAAAACCCGCTCCTGCTTTTGTTGTAGGAGTCTGGTTGCCCTGGCAACGTAGAGCATTGGGCTATTGTATTACAAAAATGGGGCCCAGGATGGCCCCCCCCACCGGGACGGCCCGGAGCAGAGAATGTCTGTGTGTTGGTGACATGGTTCCTTATTCAAACTAGGGAAAAGTCACGGATTATGTCGGTTTTGTGCAAGTTTTGGTGGCTCATCTGATCAACAAAAGCTAAAGGAGCAGGTAGGTGAACGAGGCAGAGAAAACACAATCCCACAATCACAAGGGGCATGTTAAATAGACATATAATCCATATCTGACTCTTCGACAATGACCAGTATCTTTTTCTTATTCTCATTCTATTCTTATTCTTATTCTTATTCTCATTCTTATTCTTATTCTTATTCTCATTCTCATTCTCATTCTCATTCTCATTCTCATTCTTATCAAGTCCCCCCTTTTTTTTTTTTACTACCGTACATTGTACGTTTTTTTCACACTTGTACTTGATTATTTCCATGTAATGCTACTTAATGCAACATTTCTACTCCACTACTATTTTCCAGGCAAACATTACTTTCATTTGACACATGTAAAAAAAAGCAAAAGCACTATATGCTTACGGACATGATGCAGTTTACTCTGCTACTAATATAACCAGTGTTAAACAAAGTATCTCAAAATTGGCTCCACCTGGATGAACAGCAAATGATGAATAATGAATTTCTGCAGATCCACATTCAGCCTTCAGTCTTCTTATCATGAATGATATAGTCTGAGCAGCATGGTGCAATGTATGTAGTAATACTTTCAAGCATCACAGTCTTTCTTCTTGATAATCATCCTCACAATAGGACAATGAGCACCAGTACAAAAGCTATTCAACCAAAACCAATGTTGTATTTCATATGCCAGCGTACAAAAGCTGATAACATATATTCTCTGTACCCAAAGGTATTAATGATGGTGGATATCCATTTAGTCACGTGTTGTGAAAATAGAACAGAGCCATTGCTAATGTTATTTGGGACACTTTTATCCTACTGTGACCAACAAGAAGGTCTGCTCAACGTGGTATATATATATATATCACCTTCTACACCTTAATGGTTCTCAAAATGCTATAAAAATGGTCTATTGTGTTTTTTATACCATATTGATCATTCCTCCATTTCATTTTTCCCATTTCCTGTTTTTTAAGTTAGATGACATCTGTGATCTCGGCGCTGTGAACGACTGGAGAGGGAAAAGCGGGGACTGCTGCATGATCATGACTGCTCTGATTCAACCTGGAGTCAAGGTTTCAGAGCTCTGTGAGGATGGAGACAAGTTCCTTGTGGCTGGAGAGCTGGGAAGGGCTACCTCCCTTTACATGTCTGCTTTCAGTACCCACGCTGCCTCCACTGTGTCCCACATGCGGAAACTGTCCAACCTGGGTTGGGTAATCTCCACACTAGAAGGTTGGCTTGACGGTCTTGAGGGCAGCCAACCTGCTGAGGGTCTTAATAGAGGTTTAGTAGCTGTGTTTCTGTCCACCCTCTGCCCCAATAATCTGTCAGCCACCATTTTCAAAATGGAATCTCTACTTCAGAGTGGTGGGCATGGCTGCGAGGAGATTTCCGCTCGCTGCACCGCTCTGCTGGAAGGGAAGCGAACCCCTCATCCAGAAGGTGTTACTCGTGTGTTGTTGGAGATAACTCGTGCCCTGGCCTGCTTGCTCTCAGAGCCTCACGGTGTTGAGGGCCTGAAGCTTTACCTCAAAGTTTACAAGAGCAACAAATCCGAAACTATCAAACTGGTGAAGAGCAGACAAGCTACACATTTTACCAAAATACTGAAGGCCTGTATGGAGCAGATGCCGCACATTCATCCCTGTTTGATGCTTGACAGCAAGTGTGAAGTGACAATAAAGGAGCGCGAAAAGCTAGATAGCGCTGCTGCTTCTACAGTTATTGAATTTTTGTTGGCTCTCTCACCAGCTAATAGAGAAGTGCAAGAAATTCAAGCCGCAAATTTGTTTTTCACAGGCAGGTTTGGGGACAGTGCGGAGGTTTATTCTGCTCTCTTGCTGCATGGTCAGCAAAGGTCAGAGGGTACTATAGACGAGACCGTCCAAGACACACCCGAGAGGAGGGCAAGACTCTTAACCAGTCGTGCAGCTGCCTGCTTCTCCGCAGGTGGGCGAGTTGCAGAGGCCTGCTCGGATTTGGGGGAGGCATTTGAGATTCACCCTGCCTGCGCCCGAATTTATTTCCAAAAGCTCTTCACAGATCACGGTACAGGCATGGCTGCCCGCAACCATCTTCGTCAGCAGGCAGAGAGGGGCCTATGTGCCTACAGAGAGAAGGTTCTCATCCGTCCGGACTTGAGGTCAACAGAGGGAGTTGACCTCCTGGATCCTGTGATCACACAGTTCCGAACTCTCTGCCATTTAGAGCCTGGCGGGGGAGGTAGAGAGCTACGGGTACGACTGGCCGACTGTCTACTTCTCAGGGGGGAGCACAAAGAGGCTCTCTCTATCTGTAGCCAGCTGGCTGCTGCCAAAGGTCAGCAGAGCTACCAGAACACAGTGCAAGTTCTTCGTGGATACGCACGACTTCTGACGGATGACCACAAGGGGGCGTTAGAAGACTTTCAGGCTGTGATTGAACACAATGCCCCCCACCCATCCAGCTGTGTACGTGCGCTCTGTGGCAGGGGGCTTCTGCGCATGATGGGCAGCTTCAACTACCTCACAGCACTAGACTATGTGACAGCTAGCAGGTTGCAACCTCAGGAAACTGCGCTGACGTTTCGCTGCCTAGTGCCTTGGAACCGCAGGGGGCTGCTGTTTACTGTCTTACTGGAGCAAGGGCGAGTCATGCTGGAGGGCACTGGAGAACATGGATCCAGTGCTAGTACAAGAGAAACCTTGCAGCAGCCACTGCAGGGGGCCCAGCCGCAGGCTACAGCCAAGGAAGATGATCACAGAGCAGGGTATGATGCTCATCTCACATACCTTTCATCCTCACAAGCTATAGTTTATATCAGTTCATGATAACTGCTTTAATAACAGTCCTCACTCATGTTTTGCACATTCCCCCACTCATACATTAGGACTCCTGCTGGTGTCCAGACCCTGGCTGTGCTGCTGATGGAGCTCCAGCCAACTGCTGATGGGCCTCAGATCCTAGCAGCAGACGCCTTGTACCAGCTTGGCCGAGTGGAGGAGGCGTACCGGCTGTTGCTTTCAGTTGGCCCCACCAGTCCCCGGCCCCCGGTCCTGGCTCGCCTCGTCCTGCTGCAGCTGCACAGGGGCTTTCTTTATGACACTAATCAGGTGTGTAGATTCAAGGCAGTGGGTGTCAAAGTGAGGTCTCCAAAGCTTATGTCATATCGCCAACTATAAAGAGCTATCATTTAGATTTGACTTTTGGCCACTTCTCATGCAGCTCCTGAAAAAGCTTGTTCAGTGTGGCGATACCAGCTGCTTGCGCCCCCTGCTGGCGGTGGCCCAACAGAAAGACCGGTCGCTCCTGCAGGGTCACTGCCATTCTGCTGCGAAACGCATCCTGCAGCGCACGAGAGAGGAGAGCGACGTCAGGGAGGCTGTGGCCTATCTCTCCATCGCCATCATTGTCTCTGGTGATGGATTGATTAAAAATAAATCAATGATGGTTTGGTCTGTCTCTCATTGGTGATTAAATTAATTGTGAGCAACATTGTGCGTCCTTCCAGGTGGCGTGGCAGCAGACTCCTTGCTGGAGAGAGCAAGGTGTTATGCTCAGCTGGGCCAAAGAAAGACGGCCATCTTTGATTTCAGCTCCATTCTCAGGGAGCACCCGAAACACGTTCAGGCCCTCTGTGGAAGAGGCTTCACCTATCTCACGTTCAACCAACAGAAGGTAAGCTATTCTATCGAACTATATTCCTTTCTGAAAGCATTTTTATCTCAAGATCCCTGAACCCCTTGTGGCAGTTTTTATGGATATCATCTGTCTGTTGCAAACCATCTGAATTTGGGCTGATAATGTGATGAATTTGCACATAATTGTCTGGTGCAGCAGATGTGTATGAGGCCTTTGTGTTCAAACAGCCTTGTCTCTTATTGCAGGAATGCACTCATGATATCCTGGCAGCATTGCAAATTAACACCGACGTCGTCACCAAAGACATCCTGTCACTAAAGGACAGGGCACGGAAACTGGTCTGCGATTGGCTGCACCAGTTCTGCAGGACCAATCTCTCAGACATCCTGGTCACACATGCCGTCCCCTGTCATGAAGAGCAGCTCAGAGAGGCCTTTATAATCGTTGGAGCTCTGATGAGGACTGACTGCAGAGACCCCAGATGGCATCTCCTCTACGTCGACATTCTTTTAGCCAAAGGTGAAACTTGATGACAGATGTGAATTCGGATGTGTGCTGTTTCCACATCGACAGAAAGGACCCGGCACTTCTCATTAACAATGATCCTTACTCCTGCTGTTATGTTCCATCTGCTCCAGGTGAAGTGAAGGCAGCAGATGCTCATCTGAGCCAGGTGTTCGGCCAGGAGCCAAGAGATGCGGCGGCCCAGGCCCGGGTTGGAGTGGTGGAGGCCTGGCAGCAGAACTACAGCAGCGCAGCTTGCAGGCTCAGCAAAATCACTGAGGGAGATCCTGCCTGTTTGGACTTCTTGCTGGCCCTGATCCCGTTCGATCAGCGAAAACACATGGAACAGGTGAGCGACAGTGATAGAATTCCAGACTATAGTGAGCACCAACAACATAATGATTTGTTTCGGCGATGGCAGCATTTTCTGTTCCACAATCAGCAGAAAAAAGCCATCCAGGCCATAAAAAAGCCTTCAGTGCCGTTCATTGCTTTTCACTTGATGACGAGATGGTCCAGCTCTGATACTGATGCTTTAACAACATCTGTGTTAGTGTCTTTAATTGACACTATTGTTGTTGTGGAGCAAACAGTCATTACTGTCTGTCATCACGTCTGAAGTGAACTGATCCAAACTGCTCCCAAGACACTGATCGCTCTCAAAATCATTTATTACACTCATATTTCAGTGTAACGTTTTTATTTTTATTGCAATGCCAAATTTGATATATGATAAGCAAAAATAGGAAAAGCAATGAAATAAGATAGACTTGCACCTCTGACTTA
>CAAKHC010016402.1:0-50364 GCA_901007825.1 Macroramphosus scolopax | reverse complement strand
CTGCTCCTCTGAAACTCGCCCACCTGCTAATTTGTATCAGTAAACAAGCAGCCGACGACTTCAAAGTGTCGACACCACTGAGCTCTGATACGGGAATGGACTCGTGTTTAAGTGGCCGGTGTGTGTGTGTGTGTGTGTGTGTGTGTGTGTGTGTGTGTGTGTGTGTGTGTGTGTGTGTGTGTGTGTGTGTGTGTGTGTGTGTGTGTGTGTGTGTGTGTGTGTGTGTGTGTGTGTACTTTAAGTTTACACTGTGCAGCTATATGTCGCCTCCTGATAAATAGTTTTTCAGTGGATTTGTTTCTCTCACAAATGTTATTTTGTTAAGTACTTGTACTCGTTATATATACATTTTGGTAGGAGAACGGTTCAAAGATCCTCAGTCTTCTGGAGGAACCGGCTCCTGGACGCTTCGCTCCAAACAGTTTCCGTATTGACTTTCCAAACACATCTCGGCCCGGGCCCGGTGTGTACATCTGTCGCTAGAATCCATCACTGTGGATGTGTGTGTATACGTGTTGCCTTAGATGTGCTGCCACCCACAAAGACATGTCAGGTAAGTATTCGGAGGTTGAGGGGCGATGGAGTGTCCAGTGTCCAGAGGGGGCACATGCCATCTGAAGCTCTCCATCCACCCCGCGGACCGAGACATCTGATCCTGCATTAGGCCGCCTCTGAAGCGGAGCAGCATCACGGCTCACCCAAAACATCAACTTGAACCAAAGAGCCTCTAGTCAGTGTGTGCACGTGCACGTGTGTGTGCATGTGCATGTGTGTGCACATGTGTGTGTGTGTGCACGTCACCGACATCATGTTGCTAATAATCATAACAACTTCAAGCTTAAAGTTGAGTAACTCTCCTAATTCCTGTGAATGTGTGTGTGCATGCCGGCGGAGGTGTGTGTGTGAGCATCGGGGTTGTTGTCATACGTCCTACTGAGAGACAGGTGATGACTGAGAAGAATGCAGTCAGAAGGTGAAACATTCCGAGAAAAAACCTGCGCCATCTCCTTCCAGTTGGATTCTGTGATCCACCGGCGATGCTTCTCCTCCTCTCGGCGGGCGGCTGCTCGTATCCACGTACCTCGCAGCACGTCGCAGCAGCCCTGAAGTCAAAGTCCTGCCTCTTGCTGTATCGGAGGACGTGTGCAGGTTTTGTCCTGGTGCCCAAATGCCCCCCCACCCCCTCCCCCTACCATGCCAGGTGCTCTTACACCAGCAAACCACACAGGGGAGCTACTGCTGTTTCTAAGGCCTGAATTAGACACACACACACACACAGATAAACACACACTCACTGAGTCCCAGCATTCCCCTCAGTCAACCTGCTGAACAGAATAATTCAATAAGCCTTAAATTATTGTTATTTTTTAAATAATAATCATTTCTTTGATTGTCCTTGTTATTATAGAATATTGATTCTGAAGTCTGTCTCCTCATAACTTGATGAATTCAGATTTTCCCTACACATCTTCATTTTTATTATATTTTTGCTAATTTCTATTTACTTTCAACAAGACTACAAGGTAAGAAAAATACATGCAAGTGAACAATATTAATGTCCAACCCTCTTCCTCTTAGTCATATAACAACACAACACGGTTTCTAGGACAATGATGTCAGATCCAGTAAGAAACGCAGCAAGCAAGGACATGTTCAGATAAATATCATTACAATCAAGCCGGCTGAAGGTTTGCCAGCCAGCGAGATGCGACTGCAGTGAAGATTAATGAGCTGAGGAATCACACCCAAACAAAAGGGCTATTTTTTCCACATCCAACTCACTCATGTTTTGGCCCTCTGACTGCAGCCGCAGGGGAGGTTGCTGCAACACGCTTGTCTGCGTTGCTCGGTTCATTTGTCAGGCGGTCCACCAGTATTGTACGTGTGGAAGAGGACGATAGGGGCTGAGGAATACCTGGATGAAGGAGCGAGTGAGGCAGAGGAACATCAGAGCAAATAACAGGGAGAGAAACGCTGCAGGATCTTCGGATTAGCACCGAACATGAGCTGGGAGGGAAAGTTGTTGTTGTGTGCACAAGTGTGACTGAAAATGATGTTTGGGATTAGTTAGAATTATAAACCATCAGTGTTTCTTTTGGTTGTGAGCTCAAAACATTTAAACCAATAAAAACATTATATGCTGCTATTTCTGATAAATATTTTTACGTGAACTCTACTTAAGATTTTTAAATAAGTCCAAATGATTTAATTATTATTTTGGGATGCTCATCAGATTAAGGTGATTTTCTTGGTTTATTCTCCTCACTCTGAATGCAGCCTGTGAAAATGCATATTTTATATAAGTATAATCACATTTTTGATCACTTGAAAAGGGAAACAAATATCAAGTTATTTTACAAGTAAGAAACATGATCTAAATATATAATATTAAAATAATAAAATTATCTCATGTCAAGTTCTTGCCAATACCTGACATGGTCTGTACTAAATACATTAAATTAAAAATCAAATTAAACAAGTAAATATCTGAGCTTTTTAAAATTTAGCTTGAATGCAAAATAATATCAGAAGCAGTGTGATTAAATGAAATACTAAATATAAATATTACTGACATTACACATTTGTAAATTACAATTTATAATATAAAACGTGTCACTTTATGCTTTTTTTAATATGTGCAAAATGAATAAATTCCTTGAGTAAATTCTTTTACTGCCTCAGTAAAAGAGGCGAAGGAACCTTTTCATTAAACGGGGTCAAGTCATCTCTGGACCTTTTGTTTTCCTTCACCTCTCCAATGTTCCTCGCCTCCTCCAGCGCCGGCTAATGGATGCAGATGGAGGAAGTGTTTGACATTATGGACACAGCAGTACTTGTTTGAGAGGAGCCGGTCATGTGGTCTGCCCCCTAATGTGACCCGGACCCCCCAGCCGACTCCAGGAGGTTTCAGGAACCGTCCGCTCCGGGGGAACTGAGTGTCAGTTTATCCCCCGAGTGAACACAAGTCAACATGCCTTAATCCCCGCATCACCTAAAGTTACACTTTTGGGTCTGTAATTAGCCAGCTGGCTAAATCTGCCCCAATCTGCCCCACGCCGTCCTGAGCTCGCTCCTTCTGAGCCCTGACACGGAGCTCCATGCTGGGACCCACAGCGGCTGCTTGTGTTGCCGGTTTCCATGGCACAGTGCTGACTGGCCACTCGGTCCCTCATCGTTCACTGTCACCGAGGTGGACGGGAAGAGATCAGAACACGCGTGGTGGCAGCGAGCGCCCGACATGATGAATCACAGCAATCAGCATCAGACAGCCCAGCACTTGCTCTTGCTTTTTGACAGATTCTCGACGGAGTCACAAGATGCACAGAGCAGGATCTGTGACCCGAGGCTCGGCCAAAGAACTGAGGTATGTCTGATATAAGCAAAACCCCCACCGAGCAAAGTCTGCAGGACATTCTACCCTGAGCTACGCTCGATGTAAGCCCTTTCTAAGATGGGGAAGTATTTGCAAGATGGAGGCCGGGTGTTCTGTGGGCGCCGTGTCCATTATCAGCTGGCTCGGAGCCATGCCAACAGGGACGATGGGGGGGGGGGGTGGACATTCCCAGCCTTGGTATCAGCTCCATTCTGCATATTGTTTAGCTTCTATGTGACTTCCTGCTTCTTCATCTTGGAAGAGGAGCACAGGAAGGTCCGAGTCCTACCCCTCCCCGCTACAAACCAGATTGGTAGGCCCAAACAAAAAGCCACATTGTAGCTCATTTTCCTGTCTCCTCCAACCGGGGGTGTGGTATCGGCATTCCTCAAGGTCAGGACGTCTCTATCAGCCGGTGCTGCCCGGGGGGTTGATGTGGTGAAGTGGTCCTCATCTGCTGCCACATTACACCCAAACTAATTCAAATGGGAGTCGTCCTGGAGTCGAGATCTATTCTTCAAATAGCCCGAAGTGAAGCCAGCGGGCGGGCGAAATGAGAAAGAAGAACAGGATCGGCTCTTTAAAGGTGCATTTATAGACTGGAGTGGTTTTATAGGAAATATTCACTCAGCTGGGTTGTTGGAAGAGAAGGAGCAGGCTGCGGCTCCCTGACTGGCTCCGACACAAACTCCACTAACACATTAATTTCTGCTAGGAAGGGAAAGTAGTTAATGGGAAATGCACACATGCACTCCAACTCGTACACGTGCACAGTGGGCCTGTCTGTACTGGCTGCTGACCAGAGGTCTGTGGTTCAAGTTCACGAAAGGAGAGGCTTGTGAGGAGCGAACAAGCCAGGATGGCTGAGGAGGGACAGATGGAGCGAGTGATACGGGAAGGGCGGGATGGAAGGAGTTTGGGGGGGGGACATGAGGGGATGGTTAGAGAATGGGGGGTTTCTCAGCCTCAAGTCCCCACTGCCAGAAACAACAAGCAGGCCTTCTCATATTCAAATAAATACCAAGCCAGTGGGGAGCAGGGAGGGTTTGGCAGATAAGGAGGAGGTGAGGGCCGAGAGCGAGGCTGCAGGACGGCTTCTCTGCTACACTGAGGTCTATTTAGGATCACGGGCCCAGACCGAGAAGAGCAAAGCAGGCAGTGACAGATTTATAATGAGCGTAGACGCTGCCCTTCCTTTTAATATCGGGCTTAAGACGTATTAGAGAGACAAAAGGCCGCAGATCCTGCTTCGGCAGAAGAAAGGCCTTAATTAATTTAGGGAGATCACGGAGGCCCCGGGCCCACATCATCGGTTCTTTGTGGCAGGAATGCCAGCTATTTACCGGCGCTCCAATGGGGCTGCGGGGAGAGGCGAGGTGATGACGACTGGGGCCGCCGTGCAACAGATAGGAAAAGGATACTTTTCAAAAGCTAAAAGCTTCCCAGTTTTAAAACAAAGACGGGAGGGGAAAGAGAAGAAGTGATTTTTGAAAAGGGATCTGACTCGAGCCGACCCCACCACCACCACCACCACCTCCACCCTTCCCTTACATCCTACACACACATTCCACATGGCCTTGCTTTCTCTCAGACTCCCGGCGTGATTAACTCCGAAGGGATGAGTGTATACAAACACATGCATGCATTTCATTTAGAGAAACATTCACCTAAGCCGGCATAAAGTCGATTTGATTCTGACTGCGTGTGCCCAGCGTGGCTTCAGGTGCATTAGGAGAAGCAGAGTGTGGAACCCGACGTGCCAGCCAGGTCCGGAGCTGTTGAAGGGCACAGTTGGCAGCTGTCAGGCATATAATCACCTCCTGCACAAAGACATGTGGAGAGAGGACCCTCCTCCCATAGATACACAAATAGTGGCGGTAGACAACTGCAAAGGGGGTGAAAGTGAATATTATTCTTTTCTTTCTTCTATTATTTCAGCATGTGTGATGGCATGGACGAAGCCATGTTGTATTAACTCAGAACGTGAACAAATTGGGCCGTAAGCAGAAAATAAATCAATTTAATTCTTATATAAATGTATTTCATGATTTTGTTTTGTTCACCAGGTCGCCTGTTTGTGTGTTTTTCACAGATTTGTGTGGGAATATATGTTGGAATTTGCCTCGGACAGACACTGGGGAATCATGATTTTCACCTTTGGTCGGCCATTGTGTTCATTTCCATTGTGTTTTTATGCACATGTCCTTTTATGATGACCCCCAAAATACAAAGAGAACAGGGCAGAACAGGAAAGCCACATTTGTATGCCAGCAAGGAAATGTGTTGGAGTTCATTATTTTCATCACTTTTCTGTTCCCATAAAAAGAGGTCTGAGCACCTCCTTTAACAGTGAATAACAGACCTGAATAAATGTATTTGTAGACCTACTTCACTGTGATATTATTTATGACAGTCAATCTAATTATAATATATCTATAATTGTGTGGTACTTGGATGTTTGTCTTATCTATTTAAATCGACACAACTTAGATCTAAAAACACCTGTAACACAACTGGACAACAAACTGCCATCAACGCTTCGCGTGCACGCGTGCGCGGACATGCGCAGATACATTTACACCATAATATGCTGCAATGTATTTAGATTTTTCACCAATAGAATGGAAAACGATTTATTTTTTACATATATATAATATCCAACTAACCACTCATTGACAGATTTACACAAATAAAATTACAAATAATGAAAAATAAATAAGCTCAATGATGACGTCGAATTCAAAGACTCGTCGCTGAGGATTCAAAGTTTGAACGTTTTCAACGCACTTCATGTAATTTTCTCTCATATTTGAATTTTTTCCACTTTGGAAAGGTGGATTCCTTTTTAATTCTAACAGAGAAATAAAACATTCAAAGCAGTGCATTCAACAGACCGACACGATTCAGCCAAAGCTGGAAAAATATGACACGATGCCACTTGCACCTGCACCTCAAAAGAAAGAAATTATATTCTATTTATATTTAATAAATCACCAGTTAAGGTGTTTTTATGTCTAATACTCATCTAAAATAATATAATTCTTTTTGGTTAATTAGAAATGTCCCAATGTTGATTATAACGGAACTCAAAAACAGTCAAAATCAGCTCAGTGTTCACCAAGTTTCGCCAGTTTCATGTAAGAATATACAGAAATAGTAGATTCATGTTCTATTTGTTGCGTCGATATTCATGTGTGCGACATGAATAGAGAGTGGAGGGAAAAAAATGCTCATTTTAGTTTACTCACAAATTATTTAGCTGCAAATGAAATATTAAAATATCTTTATTTAAATGGGGTATTTGCCTGTGAGGGTGTAATGACGAGCGGCCGGAGGTCTTATTGATATTTCCTCCAGGGTCGATCCCTGCGCTTCCTCGAGCCCCGCGGAGAGAGGGGACACCCCGGGTCCTCTGCTGTCAGCGGTCAACTGCTCACTTCCTCTCCTGCTTATTCTGGGATTTAGACTAATATTTAGACAGGATCGGGTTGTCTGCGTGCAGCGCGCCGCCTCGAGCCCGCTTCAAATTGAATGTGAAAATCATTGTTTCAGTGATCAGTGGATTCCCTGAGATTCATTACACGTTGAGCGGTGCGTAAAATCCAACATGGATCAGCCTGAGAGTGGCAGAGGAAAATTAATGATTTAAAAGTCCTAGAATACACACATAAATATATATATAATATATATACGAATATAAGAGCATCACATAAGTTAGGTTGTTTTATTGTAGGAGTGGAGAGGAGAAAGAGAGAAAATAGCGAGAACGCTCGTAGCCTCGAGTCCTTCCACATATACTGATGATCTAACCACATCTCTGTTTAATAATAACATAAAAATAGCAACCGCTCAGCCTTGACGTTTACGAGATCTGTGCCATTTGATGAGGCATGGGGGTGATTTGTCACGTTACCACAACAGGACACACAGGCCTTTTCTTTTCCCCAGGAGAAGCAGAAGTCTCCTGTAAAGGACAGCAGGGAGAGAACGTGTTATAATCTATGTTGCGCTGTTATTGACTGTGTGTCTCTCCAAATGTGTCCGACGGACAGGCAGAATTAAAAACGGACATATTTGGCGTGCGTAAAAGCGCGCAGTGCTCCGTCGGCCCAGGACATCCTCACTGTGCGCGGGGCACTAATAAACAGATATAAAGGAATCAGGGAGAAAAATTTGAATAAAAAGCAATTCAACTGTGCCCCATTTGAATTAGAGGTGTGTAAAATTATCCAATATTAATACAAAATATTTTGGATATTAAACGCAATAAAAATCAGTATTCATCCTTGTTAGTTTCCACTTTCAGCCTCTCCATCTTCATATGGGGACAAGCCTGCAGGACAGTGAGAGAGCTGAGGTCTGGGCTTCGGATACAAGACACAGAAAAAGCACAATGCAATGAAACAAACAACATTATTCCTCATCAGCAGGGCTTTAAACAGTTACATGTGCACAATTTAATAAAATGAAAAATGACGTCGGGTCAGCGGGAAAAAACTTCCCGATCACTAAATCAAAAGTTGTTTCCTCCAATTCACAAATCATTTAAATACTTTGTGATTAAGAGCGTCACTTTGATCACGTTGATGATGAATAGATTTTTTTTTTTTCTGCATGCATGAGACTTCTTATTGTCCGGTTTGGGCCCCGAGTCTCCAGCTCCAGTCTCCAGTCTGCAGCACGCGGAACTCTGCAGGTCACAAATATGAATTGAAATATAATTAAAGATGAACTTGTTCTCTTGTTTTAGCTGCTTGAACGACAACGAAAACAAAATAACAACCTATAGTTGTACTGCAGTTCTGATCTGTTTTATTACACTTCCTTTAACACACATTCCCTGCAGAGGTTGATGAGACACAAATGATCTCTTGCTCACTTCTATGTAATGAAAGATTCTTAGTCACGTGAGTGTTAATCGCACTGATTATTTTATAATCTTATATTTGTATTATATGTATTATAAAATATTTAATCATCACTCCCTCTACACGAACAGCACCGACGATTAGAATTAATTAGGATTATCATCAGATGTGGAAAAAAGGCCTGTTGTTTTCTTTCTCTTCTCAAGTGCTGTGTTGAATTCCTCCGCTGTTTGGCCGCTGCGAGCGAATTCCAACACACTTTCTTCCCGTTCTGATCTGCTCCTGTATTTTGTCTGTTATCACCTGAGAGTATTTACAAAGGAGCTTCCGACTTGGCAGCGGTGACGCGCGTTGGTATCGAAGGCAACATCACGTGTCATCAAATAAGAGGACGATATCTATCTATCTATCTATCTATCTATCTATCTATCTATCTATCTATCTATCTATCTATCTATCTATCTATCTATCTATCTATCTATCTATCTATCAGTTTGTTTGTGCTCGCCGCCTCCTGTGGAGAAACATCCAAAACAAATAGGCCTAATCCTCTAACTGCTTCATCCCATTAGAACCCCGCTGTTGCCTTCACACTTGTTCCACTGGCCCCGGTGTAAATGTGACTGGATCCGGGCTCCCTATCTGCAGTCCCGACCAGATAAGCTGAGAAGCAGCGAGGCGCTGCTGGAGGCGCAGGGCGGAGAGGTCAAGTCCACGCGGCTCCGCGGCCTCCGGTGTGTGTGTGTATCTGGGTTTACTGGCTGCACTGAGGGCGCTCTGCTCCGGGGGAATGTCCAACGACAGTAGACGAGGTAAGGGGGGGCTGCGTAATCTTATTCATGATTGTATTTCTTCTTTAAAGCGCATTAATGGATCCAGCGTGCGTAAAACATCCCAGTAAATGCAGTGTCACTTATGTAAAAAATATACATATAAAATCCTTCCTCCACCCTCTTCATGCATCTAATCTTGGATTTTGATTGAATCAATACTGCTAACTCTGCATCACTTGCCTCCCTTTCATATTAATAAACCAACTGTCCATTTCCCCACTTTGTTTTAAAACTAAAATAACTGACCGAGTTTGCGCCTGAAAGGCTGGTTAAAGTTATGTGTTTTTTTGCAGCACAGAACCAATGTATGGCAAAAGCAGGGCACGCAGCAGCGCTGTGGGGGCTCAGGTCCCTAAAAGATGCACATTCAACAGGCATATAAGAGTTCACGATCTACTTGGAAAGTAGAAGCCGAGCGGTGCAATGACGTTGAAATTCAAATGACTGACAAGCTCTTATTGAAATAAAACATCCAGGGTAGCGCGCAGGCACGCTTTTCCTTGTGGTGCAGGGGAGGCGTGATCTCGCTCACTTTTGGCATTCTCGTTGCAGTAGTAGCTTCTCCTCAAGGCAGTGTTCAGATGACACCACCCGCCACCGACCGGAGGAGAAACAACGGCAGCTCGCGCTCTCTCTTCCCCGCGGAGGAGCCGCGGTTTGACATGAGGACGTGTTAAGGGGTTCATCTAATGAATGTGAGCGCCGGGGAAGTTTTCTGATCTTCACAGTAGCAGTGGAAATACTTTCAGCAGCCAGACTTTCGCACTCGCGGAGCGCCGGGCGCAGCATGTGAAAACCCTATTTTGGCGCATGTTCCTCTGCATTGTGCACAAGCTTCTCCTGCTCTCTGCGCGGTCGGAAAGCGGGGAGGAGGAGGAGGAGGAGGGACGGCTTTCCCCGACTCGATCCCTTGCCTATGGACGACGGTGGTCCCCTCTCTCCCAAGGCAAATGCTTTCAGTATTGCCTCTCTGATTTCTGCTGCAGAGCAAGCAGGAAACGCAGAGTTTGACAAACAGAGCACCGGCCTGGACAAGCCAGACCCGCACTACCACAGTTCCTTTAAAATGCACTACAGCACTGTCACCCGGGAAATGGAAGGTAAATCTGAATGTTGACGACATCTGAAATGTATAAAAACATGCTTTATCTCACTTTAACCTATTTTACAAAAAGTTACCGCGATGCGCAAAACCAAACGCGAGGGCGTCGTTTTAGTTGCATGAATAAAACTACTATAAAAAGTGAATCATGACACATTTGGGCTGTTAAAAAAAATGCAGGCTTATTAATCTTCATCGGGGAGGAGATGTCTGTCCATGGACAGCAACTCGGGGGGAGAAAATGAAGTTCCCCTTTCCAGAACCCCAACGCGTTATGGAGTCAACTTTAATCCGAGGGCAGATTCACATGAAGCCAAGAGGAGGAGGAGGAGGGTTTACACTGGCACCCTGCTCGTAATGGTGAAAACAGACCATGATAAGCATATCCAACTCCGGGGAGGGGGTGCAGATCCATTCCACACATCGGTTCGCCAATAAGCAAAAGTCACCTGCTGTCTGTTTGTTTGTTCATGCAAATCAGTGTGTGTTTACCTTGTAGCCCGTTTACACTCTGCAGGCCTGATCCTCTATTGTTTGTCGGCGGGGGTGCAGGGGGGGGGCGAGACCCTTATCCAAAAGGAAAATGGGTGCCGGAAAGCCCATTAAAAAGGGGCGCACTTCTCTGTCAATCAGTCTCGTCCCAAGGCGAGGAAAGGGCACATTACCTGCAGTTCCTTATCTAAATAGAAATAAGAACCGGTTTTATCGCAAAGGGGAGGCCCTCTGCGTCAGATAAGAGAGGAGACTGCTTTGCACTTTAACACACAGCAGCAGCGCGCAACAGATGCCGCGCGGAGCGCAATCGATCCACGACACGACTCACTCGCGCGCACTCGAGGCGGCTCGTTTCTGAATATTTCCGAGATTCCACTTGACCACCGCAGCTTTTTTGGAAACATCTTTAATTGGACGTTTGCTATTTTAGATCAGACAGACTGTAGTATGCTGGCAGTGGACGCAACCTCAGGGATTAATGAGCAACCGACACGGAAACTTTTAAAGCGAAAGGGGCGCGCTCCAGCCTGACATCTTCATTTGGAGTTCACTGCTTCATATTTGTGCTGTCTGTGTTTTTAACCGAGTTGAAGTACAAGGCATATTTAGTAAATCAAGTTTTTTGGGATGATTTCAGCCATATCCAGTCCGTGGCTGACGCAGCTGTCCCATTTTTGCGATGTTGCAGCCTTCACGACGAGCAGCCTGAGCAGCCTGAACACGGCGGGCGGCTACCACCTCTCCCCGTCCCCCGGGGACCCCTACAGTCAGCATGAGTCCCACTTCGAGCCCTGTCCGGCCGCCCAGCACAGCTACAACTACCCGGGGTCGAACCCGGGCCAGGCCCCGCCGAGCGACGCCGGGACTCCCAACTGCTCCTCGTCTTCCTCCAACTCCACGCCGAACAGCAAAAGCATCGTGAAGAAGAACCCCAAAGTCGTCAACATTAACGTTCAGCTGGAGATGAAAGCTTTATGGGACGAATTTAACCAGCTGGGCACGGAAATGATCGTTACCAAGGCGGGCAGGTGAGAGCAAACTGCACACAGGCTGCACGGGGAGTTGATCCACATCCACTCAGACTAAAGGAAAAGCTGGTGGAACCGCACATGAAGCCCGATGATTTTATTATATTTTACGCGCTGTCTAAAGAAAGAACCACGAGGGTGTCAAAAGACTAAAGTTTGTATATTTAAACATTTACATATTATGGACTTTAGAACAGCCAAGCAAATTAATTATAGAAAATACTTTTCTATGTTTTTATGTAGTAATTAATATAGATATAAATATAATTACAACTAAATGATAACGGGAATATAATTTTACTCTTCCAAAGTTGAAAATGTTTCACTATTTATTAGACAACAATCTTGTATTTCTTTAAAATAATGTTTAATGGTAAAAATTATCTCCTGTAGTGAAATGATCATTTGGCTTTCTGCAAAGGAAGAGCTGTGATGTTAAATTAAAGACACAAAGACAAATTGCGATGACAAATCGAATCTCTGTGCAGCTTTTAAAAACTTTAGTTTTACTCCAGGCTGTGCAGGGCGCAGTGCAAGATGCATAAATTAGGAGGCATGACCTAAGTGGATGCGTGTGTGTGTGTGTGTGTGTGTGTGTGTCAGCTGTAAACACCATGCTGGTCTGATCCTGCTGCGTTTTCACGGATCCAATAAATCTGACTCGGCTGCTTTTCCTCACCGTCGATCTCAATTTTACGCCCCGTTGTTCCACCACCATTCTGGCCTTTAATCTTCCGAGATTCTTTGGAGAGAACAAGACGGCAACAGCAGCACTTGCATCACATATTCCTCTGATACAGGGATGCAGTCCTCTTTTTATTCGGGCCTCCACGCTTACATGTATTTTATCCTTTTATCAAACGACTGTTTATCTTCTTTCCCCCGTTTCTTTATCACCAGTACTAACATAGTCTGGTTTGGATTTGGTTGAATATTAAAGAGATTTGGTAGATTTTTATTTTTCTTTATTAATTTGCACATTTTAAATGGAATAGAGAAATAATTTTTCACTGTGAAACTATCTTTAAGCAGGACACAAAACATGTAAGTTTAGAGCTCTGGCCTTCGTGAAGGGTCAATAAAATGAAGCTTATATCTCTAATATTAAGCAGTTGTGATATTCTGCCATAAAACAGCCGTGGCACACATAAACCCCCGTATTAAACGCAGACTGAGAGGGAGGCACCAGATAATTGATTTAATCCTGAAAGCGAGGGTTAAGATGCCCCCGCGCTGCGTCTGACAGGAGAAAGCGGATCTGCAGCCGAGCACTCCACCAGCTCCTTCAGCCTCACCTACCACAACACCGATGCTAATTGAGCGTTGATTCCAGGATCCCTTTCACTGCCTCGGCGGATTACTCAGCTTCCAGAGTTTCCTCCATGCGGTGAGAGGAAAATCAGTGAGAGGGGAGAAGAAAAAACAAAAGACATTCAACGCAAATAAATCTGTGACCAAATAAATCCGTGATTGTGCCTGCATGAGATGAGGTCACCGAGACACACGCACGCAGCAAACACCGCCTCGAGATGTTTCTGATGAGGATTTTTTTCCTCCGTACAAATCATTTTTTTTCTGGCCATATTTGCTCTAGATCGCGGAGATATAAACCATGCATATGAGAAGCTGAAGAGCTCGCCACGAGAAAGACTTCATGCGTCTGGAAATCATCAAAAGGGCAGAAGAGGAATTAAAGCGCCGCGCAGAAATTACAAGAGTGTAAAGGAAACAAACTTAAAGCTCCGATCTCGAACTCTATCACGTTATTTCCAACAGCTAAAAGACTTGTTGGAGCCTCCAAACTGCGCTCGTGGAGCTGATTGATTTGCTTTAAAAAAAAAAAATTACTGGCTTCTGCCTGATTCTGAGTATTTGCGTGCAAAAAGAGATGAACTAGTTTACTAAAAAGAAATGATAAAAAGAAAATAAGCAACAAGTGGAAGCCCTGGATTTAATAGTTCTTTTTTTGTTACTTCAGGAGAATGTTTCCAACTTTCCAAGTGAAGATCTTCGGGATGGATCCGATGGCGGACTACATGCTGCTGATGGACTTCCTGCCGGTGGACGACAAACGTTACAGGTAACAATCTGGGTGTTGAGAAGAACTCTTACCGGGGCCGAGATCTGCAGGAGGACACACGAAACACCCACAGGAGCAGCATAAACAGATCTGTGTGGAACAGAAAGGGCCTGCACAAATTAATTTGGTTATTAAAACACTAAAGTATCATATTTAGAACACAGAGTACGACATGCTGATAGTTGAGTAAAATTCAAAAGCTATTTTTGTTGCGAATGCACTAAAAAATAAAGAAGAAAAGGGATTTATTTTCAGTCCCAGTAGTTCCAACACTGTGTGAATGACTATTACTTGGCTTTGAGTGCAAAACAATTTCAATTCGAATAATAAAGAGTTCAATTGAGAAACATTTTGAGAAATGTCCAGGTATATTCCTGTGTGTGAGCCTCTTGTTTGGATCCTCCAGGTATGCCTTCCACAGCTCGTCCTGGCTCGTGGCCGGTAAAGCGGACCCCGCCACCCCGGGCAGGGTCCACTACCACCCGGACTCCCCGGCCAAAGGCGCGCAGTGGATGAAGCAGATCGTCTCTTTTGACAAACTCAAACTCACCAACAACCTCCTGGATGACAACGGCCACGTAAGTAAACCACTGGAAGAGGAAATAAAAGACTTTAATATGACAACAAGAGGAGATGCGGTTCAGGAACGTTTATAAAACGTTGCGCAATATCCCGTTAAAATGATCTAATCGCGCAGGCGGAAATAAAAAGCCCCAAGCAGCGAATTCAGGGGAGTTTTTATGTAATTTACAAACCCGCAGTAAGAAATAATAAAAACAAAGACCCACCTCTATGTACAGAGAGAATTTTAACAAGTTGTCCATTCAAGTTTGGTCTCCTTTAAATATCAAATCGACCTAAGAATTAAATAAAATGTAACAAACGTTGATATTCAGGCGGATTGTCGAAGGTTGACACAAGTTTTTCTTCAGTTAACAAGAACGGAATTTACAGCCAAATCACATTGAAATATAATATTTCATCTTGGAGAATGGTTTCATCTTCCACTCTCTTTGTAGAGATATAAAGCAGTAATATGAAGAAGGTCCTGATGTCCCAGGCAGCTGCATGGAAATATAACGTGATCACATCCTGAGATAAACCGACGCGTCCTAAATAGAATTACACTGTTAAAAATGAATAATATCAATAATAAATATACAGTCGTTGTTTGAAAAGGCTCAAATCACTGCAAGGTTTTTCTGCATGTATTATTTTAAATATATTCAAAAGGACTTTCTGTTTATTATTAATATCTGGTGCTTCATGACTTCTTGTTGCAGCTCACCAAACTCCATCTTTCATTTTCAATAACTAACAATTCAATTCGAATCATGATCACTGATTGATCGATCAGCAGGACATTAACATGCGTGCTCTGTGCTCCACAGATCATCCTGAACTCCATGCACCGCTACCAGCCCAGGTTCCACGTGGTGTACGTGGATCCCCGCAAGGACAGCGAGAAATACGCAGAGGAGAATTATAAGACCTTCGTGTTTGAGGAGACCCGCTTCACGGCGGTCACAGCCTACCAGAACCACCGGGTAGGACTCGGACACTCACTGTTATTGGAACATCATACATATATGGGATATATTCTATTTAAATACTTAACAATAGCTGAAAATAAATATCCTCTGGAAAAAAATACCAGGATGAAGCCTTAGGAGACGTCAACTCTCAACTCACTATTGTTGATATACGTTTTCTTTTTTTTTTAAGTTTTGTTCCTTTTGATCAAATCTCCTCCAATGCGCGTAAAAGTGGCCTCTGGTCTGTGCGCGCATCCGTCTGCTGTTCTGTCTGTCTCCGTTCAGTGTGTTCAGATCAGCAAACATTTACATCAAACACTAAATCAAAGTCCTGAGAGGCAATGAGAGAAATGAAACAAGATCACGTTTAGGTGATGATAAATATATTGAAGTTTCCTTTGTAAAACGCTCTAATGGGTCTTTATGTTTCTGTGCTAATTGGCAGGTAGGCTCACATTAATTAATTTGGCCTATTAATGGCTTATTATAGACTGTTTATTGGCATGGGATTAAAGACAGTGGTGTGTTGAAAGGTGTTTTTTTAAGACGGTGTCTGTTCAGTGCAGTAAACCTGTTTAGGAATGGAGATATGGTGGAAACACAGCAGCCGGATTGATCTGATTGTGTCCTGATTTCAGATCACACAGCTCAAGATAGCCAGCAATCCCTTTGCAAAGGGCTTTCGGGACTGCGACCCAGAGGACTGGTGAGTGTTTACACTCTTTTAAGTCTTCCTGGCAGGTTTCCACATGATGTTAAAATGTACAACAAAGGCAGCCGTGCCAGAGAGCATTTGCAAAATGGTTCTGTTGCTTGTTTTAAATCACGCAGGTGCCAGATGGGTGGAGTTGGCAATATAGCAGCACACAACGAGTGCTATGCAGTTTAGACATCCCTGGATGTTGTTTCAAAGTTAATCGACTGTGCTTTTTGGGTGTTTGACAAATTACCAGATGCTCTTGAGCTCGTCTGTATGTAGTAAACCCGACACACCTGGTACTGTAGCAAACAATTCAACTCTTTATAAATGCTTTTTATCCACTCCTGCAAAATCACTGTTCCCCCTTGAACATTTACTGAACTGATTATTCTGCAGTTTATATTGTAGTTTGTATTATTCAATCATCTTTAATTATCTAAAGTGATACAGTCAGGTGATACTTAACATTTCACTCCTTGTAACCTGAAGGCCTGTTAATGTGTAAATGCTCGTTACATGCATCAGTGTAAACTTTTAAAATGGGCATTCATCTTCTTAATATATGATAAAGAAAATTGTGCCTTGACATTCATTAAATGAGTTTGTAACTGAATCCATTCTTCCTGCTCCAGGCCCAGGAATCACAGGCCAGGCTCTCTGCCAATAATGAGTGCCTTTGCCAGAACAAGAAACCCAATGTCATCTCCCCCTCAGCAGAACGGCACGGAGAAAGGTCTGCAGCCCGCTCTTTGTTTCACTTCACAACTCATGCCTGCTATCAAACATGAAACAGAGTCGTGTTATGTTATGTTGACAACAAAGAAAGCTTTTTCAGTCGGTGGCACGTCTTAGCTAACGTTCCTCTACTTTCTTCTTCTCATATAAGTGGTGCATCTGCAGGGTCGGGCCAATACTGCTTTTAATTAAAGTTAGACAGTCACAGTCCGCCACTGCCGACATGAGGAGGTCTCATATCCTTTTGGAACTAGCTCAACTAAAACAGTTTATTTCTAATGTATTAATGTTAGTTAATTCATAATTTGATGAATGCAATTTGGGCTTAAAGGCACAAACATATAATAAATGTCAACAGACTTTAGGACTTTGGTTAAAATCTGTTATTTTTAGTAAAACACCTCTGCTCACATAAGGATTAAAAACAGTCAAGTATTTTCAGTGTATATTTTCCTATATTGCATATATATATAAATATAAATATATATAAATAAAGGGAGACCATTTTAGCGTGATATGAAAACTTTTCAAATCAATATTTTTTACGTAAAATATTTGATCAGTTTGTTAAATGCATTTTTATAAGTAGATAAGACAACGCAACAATATCATGTGCTGAAACTGCCTCTACTCACATGTACATGTCAATGAAGTAATACATATTTATGATAGACATATCAGATAATTGGGTCATTTTGCATAATAGTATTTTTGTCTTTGTTACTTTAGGTGCATTTAGCTGACAGTTCTTATGTACTTCTAATATATGTGAAAAAATATTGGAATATGTATTCATTTTTTTCTCTCAGATTTCGTCATCTTCCCTAAAAAGTTTGGCTAGTCATGTAGTATTTCTGGGGAATTTATTCAGTGTCAGTAAACAGTATAAACTGTTTCAACCCAAATATACTAAAGTAACAGTTTAAACCCTAAAATCTGTGAAACACTATTTTGAAATAAATACAAGTAAATATACAAGTATAGAAGTAAATATACACAACGTAGGAAGTTTTCACAACATATCAGCTGTCTCTGACTGTTCAAATATCCTTTCCTGCACAGAAGACAGCAGGCGGGAATATGAGCGAGACCCCAGCGGAACACCGATACACGCAGACCCAGCTCATCAGCTGATGTCCCGGGTCCTGAGCCCCGCCCTGCCGGTCCCAGGAGGCCTCCACGCCGTCCCACTCACCGGTGGCCGACCCAGCCCTCCACACGACCTCCGGGCAGACCCCCACACTCTCACCCCGGACACCCTGCACCACCATCCCTATAAGTACCCCACCACCTATGAACACTACTTGGGAGCCAAGACCAGGCCGTCACCCTACCCTCTACCCAGTATCAGAGGACACACGTACCACCACCACATGAACCCAGCAACAGCCAATATGTACTCTGCCACCAGTGGCCCTACAAACTACGACTATGGGCCCAGATAATGACTTCTGTCCATCAAGGCTAACGGCGCACAGCACTATGGGAATAGAATCAGGCAGGGAAGGCAACACAGTCCTGTCTATTGATGACTTATGCAACCTGCAGGGTGCGTTCAGGGGCTTCAACTCCTTTCTGTTGGATAAACCGGCGGTATTTATTTAAAAGAAATGCGTCTTGGCAGGAAGCATGGAAACTTTCTCCGAACCCTGAAAGAGATCGGCTTTGACCTTTGAACTTAAATGGCGATAGCTCTGCATCAGCACCTCTAACCTGAGCGGTGCCGTCATTGAGCCAGCAAACAGTGGAGGCAGGAGAGAAGCTCTCCTAAACCTGGACAAGACATTTGATCACAGACTGGAATGGAATTCTTTTTTTTTTTTTTTGTGTTGAATGCACTTTTTGATTTTGCCTTGTTTCTATTGCTTTCAAAAAAAGCCATATGTTATATAGTCCATCAACCTTCTAGGTAGGCGAGATGTTTGCATGCTGAGCTCATCAGAGAGGGTGTCGAAACACGGCGAAATGTTTTTGTTTGAGGGGAAAAAACCGAATCAAACGTTCTGAACATCTTGAGCCGCTCTGAGAAGCTTGTACCACGGCACTGACTTGCAGCAATTCAAAGTAAATAAATGAAGCAGAATGACTGTTCTGTGTCTGTAAAATAAACATTAAATACTTGTAATTCATAAAAAGAATTGTCTTTGTGCGAATCTTTCATTCAAAAACCCTGTTTGCTAAAAGGAGAGGGTGAAGACAAATTTCTCCACGGATAGCACTGCTCAGGTTTCCCCCAGCCAGATTTTTCCTTCTGAAATGGGTCGAGTGATCCGCTGCTCCCGAACTCACACAGAGACTGGAAATCTGTCTAAACATTAGAGATCTACACCTGGGTTTATGCATAAAACACACACATGCACACACACACACAGATCAACAAAGTCATTTGCCATACTTCCTATTTCTACACCACATATACCTCCACACATACCACATGTGCAACTACACCAGGGATGTGGTCACATTTATGACTTTCTAATAAATCTTCACTGACAACTGATGAAAAAATGCAACAAGAGGAAATTCAAAACTGTATCATAGCAGGTTTGGACAAACGATTCTGCCTTTTAAGGGGCATAAAAACACAATTTGGTATAATTGGAAAATTCTGATATTCTTCCGTCCAACACAAACGAAAAGCCGGAACAACATGTCCTGTGAGCAAAGCTGGAAAAAGACAGTCATCACATTTCCCCGTCCCAAGAAGGATGTCATTGCTCATGTTGAATGGGACAGTTTGGTGATATTTTAAGAATGTCTCTCCCTCCTATCAGTGTGGCCATTTCCATCCCCTGTTTGAAGTCCTGGGAGGAATGCTTTGTTGTCAAGGTTAATCTCGTTGGGGGGAAGAAAAAAAAAAAATCAGCTTCAGGATTTGAGCTTGTCATGAAACAAAGGGAAATGTAACCTAATGGTTCATTTCAAAAATGTATTTTTTCTCCTTGAAGCCACTGAGATGGCAGCAGGGAGAAGGATGCCTGAGGCCGCCTGACCTCTGACTGTTTAATGGCTTGTAAAGGTGTCAAAGGTTAAATAATGTTTCCACTCATTTAAACGCAGACTAATTGGTTGTATCATTTTTTTGTTTTGTTTGGGAGACTCTTGCAAGCAGCTTAAGTCTCATTCTATTTCCCCTGTGACGTCATTGGTTAACACTAATGTTAGTCTCATTAGCTAGCTTAACGGAATAAATAAACTCTTAACATTTAAATGTCTGTGAGTTACAAACTACGTTTCAGAATTAATTCCATGACTCGTTTTCATTTTAGAAAATGTTTTTATTTGTTATAGCCTGGTTTGATAATTCATTGCATGAATTTTTTAATAAATATTTGCTTCATCGCGTCGAGTTAAAATTAGCTTAGCGGGCTAAACCATTTTATTCTTTATTAATTCGTTGTTTTCCAAAATGTTACTACTAAAGAGTCTAGAAATAGTCCACACAACCTGGGTAATGTTTTGCAGTCGGGTGCAGTCTGGTCAGGAAGCGGCGGTCTGGAGATGGGAAGGCCGCCTGGAGTGAACCGTCGCCGGCCTACAGGTGCTGAGGATCAGCCGGCCGGAAGAACCAGGAGACGACCAGCGGTGCTTGTGAGGGGAGGAGGGGGTAGAAGTGGGGGGAGCGGGGTCAAGAAGTGATGGGTTTCACACCACAGAATTATCAATGAGACGAGTCAAACACATTATATTCTGTAGCCGATTTCCACCTTATTAATTATATTAATTATATCAGCCTCAAACACTGCGAGGCGAGTTAACTGGATTCAAACAATTTACAGTTTAATGTTTTTTTCATAGATCCGATGACTTTTTCTTACCTGCATGGGTAAGAAATGCATCCTGCCTGCACCAAACAGTATCTAGCAACTAAAAAGTATCATCATATGTTGTGTTCACAGAAAAGCTGAATAACTTTGGAGGTCTTTGACTTGGTCTGGTTGACTTGACACTGTTGCTTTCTTGCACTGAAGGCCAAAAGAGACTTGAAACACAAGGGATTTAATTGATCTGATCAACAGCACAATAATTAAGACTTCTACATTTGCATATGTAGTTTAATGTGCAATTGTGTCATTTTTTTCCAGTCCATCTATAATTAAATGAACACTTGGTTGTTTTTCTGAGGTGGAAATGTTTTTAAAAAGCGCCCACTAGAGGAATTCTATTGAATTGCACCTCAATACAACCCATTACAATCGGTATTGTGTCTGTATTGGAATTATTTTATTTGTACACACGTACTAAAATAGGCTGTAGCATGATATCAACATTTCTTAAGCGCAATATACTGATATGTTTTTCATTTCTCAGAGGAAAACAGCAACCTGTTTTGGCCAAATTACACTGCAGAACAGTACATGCCCAGATGTCGAGGGCTCCAGGAGACAGGGTGCCAAGGACATGCCACTGAAGTATGAGGAGATAGATGATGGATGATAATGCGACCTGAAGCATCATTTGACACTCAACTGCATCTGGAACATCTGCTGTGTCAGGCCTATCAGGGCCTCAATGTGTTCACTTTGCCTCTGTGCCGAGCTCCGTCTGTCTGTAGTATCTGGGGACAGTTATTAAAAACAAGCCAGGTACACCAACCAGAGTCCTTCGCCTAAACATCAGAACACGTGTTTCAAATTTTACCCCACTGGCCTCTCAAGTAATACAAAGGGTGCTACGGTTTATGGTGAGCATGAAGTTGCTGATGGACATTTTATGTGTAACATCATCACACATCACCACCGCGCAGCATGAGCCTAGATACATTTGTATTAATTCATGTTAGAAAAAAGAATCAAACCGTCAGAACTGTGAGCCGAAGCACTGGCTCTGGCTTTTAGAGAAAAGGGATACGTGTCCTTTAATCGTTCTTTTTCCCTATTTCCTTTAGAAATAATCAGGCTCAGTTGGCTATCTCAACAATACTATAATCAATGAATTATATATTACAAAACTAACACAACCCACTGGATTATGTCCCGTTCCATAGCCACGCTGAACTCTGACCTTCAAAGCCAAAGAAGACACACGTTAGGTGATAAGTGAGGCGCAGGGTCTATTGTGCAGCCAGCCAGCTCTGCAGTGGGGGTCTCCCTGTCCATTTATTGACTTCCTAAATGATCCATTATGAAGTGATTTATGAGGTCCAGCAGCCACTGCTAAGGCCAGCAGGTTGCTGTCTGTTCCATTCAGCAGACATCTGCACCAATGGACCCGGCATTTGATTTATCAGAGAAAAGACGGAAGCTGGCCCACACCACCTCGAGTGTTTGTTCAAAGCCAACAGGAGAGTTAGGAAGCTATTATGAATGGGACATGTCGCCAGAGAGGTCAGGGACAAAAGGTATAGATGGAGCTCTGCGGGGAACAAGGAAAACATGTCATTAAAGCCAGGCAACTGAGAAAAATGAGCAATAAAGGATCTTTCATGTTATATTTCAAATTATGTCAGCTATTTTCAAGGTTTAAAAAAAGCAAAAGTAGTATCATCCTGCAAATGACCTTGTCTCTCCTCTGCTCACTAATGACTCGTGCCCATTATGCTAGTCTGTTCTCTTTGATTTCTCAGGCTTTTCCTGTACGGCACGATGAGCTCCTCAACTCGGGGTCATCCCAGGAGACAACGCCTTTATGAAGCAGAACGTCAGGCGTTTGAAGCCCCGGCCCCCCCATCCTCTCAGCATGGTGTTGTAAAACATGAGCTCCCATGCTGCTCATTGACTCACCGAGATATTATTAGAGACAGTGGACAGAAAAACAACACCTCTCTATTTTCCCCTGGGAACTTCACAACAAGACCTGTGGCCTTCTTTGAGACAAATGTCACCTTCCAACATGAAATCTGTATTTGGAGTCACATGGGAATAAATGTTGAGTTAATAATTGTCTTATTACCGCCGTCAGGAAGGTTATGTTTTTTGTACGTCTGTTGGCAGGATAACACAAATACTACCAAAGTAATTCTTACCAAAAGTATTGGAGTGATGTCACATGGGCCGAGGAAGGACACAGAAAATGTTTTTTCCAGTATAGAACATACTTATTCATTTATTATGAAATATTCTATCACATTTTATGAAAAACACTTGGCATATTTCTAATGACACGGGAGAGCAGCTGCTGATCCACTTCTCTACTAAACTAAGACAACTTTGCTCTCCACGTCCCAGCTGTGATTAACCCCGTTTGACAAATACAGCTCGGGTCAGGCCGTCTGTGTTAAGCTAAGACCTGCAAGAACAACAACACAGGGATTACATAGCTGCTCAGGTGCGCCGTATTCCTCATATTCAAGTCCACTGGAGCAAATCTTGCATCGGGTAAGTCAACACAATCACATAGCTTCATCTGGCCCTTGCGAACTGTGGTCCTAAAAGGCCACGGCTTCAGATTTAAAGTTGTTTGTGCCTGTCCAGCTCTGACATCCGTGAATAGACGTGTACAAATTGGGAATATTGTGTTACATCATTAGGAAAAAAAGATAAAACTCTTAGCTCAACTGTCAGCGTTCACGCAATGGAGACAAACTCCTGAAGTTCTGCCGAGTCAGTTTCCAAGCAGCTTGATAGTAAATAAATGATTGTGATGTTTATTTATGTAACAACCTCACTAAACATAAATATTAAGGGATCACTTAAGACCAATAAACTTATGTTCTTATGGTTAAACATTCATTTATCAAATAATGTAGTGTTTGACAACCATTAGTGTTTTGTAAAGCAGTTGATCTCCTTCACACAGAATTTATTTATTTATTTGTTTAGCCTCGTGGAATGTTGTCCCATTCCTCCACAAGAGCTGTGCAGAGTTCATGGACATTTCCAGGGAAAGGAACACACCGACAAACCCAACAGCGAAGATCGATGAATAGGGAGTCCGCAGGAGAACAGGGTTGTTTTCAGCTTCCAGAAAAAAAATTCTTAAAACTAACATCATAAATATTTACCTTTTTTGACTCTGAGCACAATGATGGAGGTATAACTGGTGTTTTATTAGCCTTTAAAAAACAGTATAGTAAAAATGTTTTTCACCAGGTTTCTAAATCATGAAGCATTTAAAGGAAACCAGGTCTCCTGGGAGTGCTATTATTTCAAATGAATGTAAAAGACTGACAAGGCTTGTGTCAAGTGTGAAGTATATGTACATCCTCTAATTTACCACTGCTTCGCTCTAATGCTAAAATATAACCTGCTATGCTTCACCTTATTTCCTGTCATATATATAATGTTGGATATATGTAAAAGCAATCGCTGACATTAAAAAGCTCAGGCTTCAGACTGCTCTGAATACAAGGTTTAAAACAATTTAATTTTAAGCTCGGTTTGGGTCACTCCAACATCGGTACCGATGACAATTAAGAGTTGTTTAACAGTCAATAGTCTTTCAGAGCTTCAAGGCTCAGCCAGTGTCCGATCCCTCGTTGTATATTGACCACAGGCTGATCCGCTGGTCCTTGGATCCGGCGGCCAGCAGCCTTTGTCTGGGATCCTTGTGGTCAGAGAAGGCCACGCTGAGGGCCATGTCGGTGTGGTACTGCAGAACTGCCAGAGGTCGCAGCTTCTTCCAGCCGAACACCCGTACCCGGTGGTCCCAGCCCGCCGTCGCCAACAGCTTACCATCTCCTCTGATACACAGCTGGGAAACACCGGGGTTCACCAGCGGCACACAGTCCTGGAGCTTAACAACAAGAGAGAGGAAGAACATCTTGTTATCACTTGCAGGTTAGAAAGCTGAGGTAAACATGCAGAAACCACATGAAATCTAACATTCAAAGGCCGTGTTGAGCCCACGCAAGGAAGAGATAGAAATAATCACACTAACTAATTAGGTCAGTAAGTCTATTAATCACTGCCGTCTAGGAAACCGCGGCCAACACAAACAATGACAGAGTGAGATTATCAGCTGATCTGATGACAGAGGTCCAAGAGTGAGGTTGGATCCGTGTTGAACCTGGCCGTAGACTCCTGAGACTCAATCATCGGCCATAAAACATTACGGCACGAGGACCGCGAGCAAATCTCTCTGCATCCCACTATTTGGTTTGGAGTTAGGGGGCCTTCTCTGGAAGCACGACAGGGCTTGAGTTACCTTTATCACGGTTTGCAAGCAAGAGAGAAACCATCTCGCTGAAATACTTGTTTGCAGAGGCATTGTTGCTTTAAGCGCCTCTGATGAATTACATTTGCACTGAAAGATCCGGTCAGCAGGACACCCGATAAATACACTTTTGTAACGTCTGCCTGCTAAAGATTAGCTACAGTCGTCTCTTTCTCTGTGATCTACAGTGTCCAAAGGACTGTATCAATCTCTCTAAAGGGGCATCTTTCTGACATATTTTAATGAATGGTGGCTCAGATCACGACCTGAAGAGCCTGCGGCCGTGGGCATTCCTGGGGAGCGAACGTGCTCTTCCTGCGAGCGAGAGATCTCAGCTATAACACTAAATGGGACACAAACATCTGGATATGGGAGCTGAAATCGAACTGGACAGCGTAAAATTTACTTCATGAGTTGTGTCTAGGGAGACTAATGACCCTGCATCGGAGAGGACGTTGGAGAATTTATCTACGTGCTCCTGTTCCGGGCTGGAACTACCCACAAGCTGCATGTGGAAGATATAAGCCAGGTACTCACCGACCAAGTGGATAAAGTGGAATGCAAGGCAGGGAGGAATGTCAGAGATCAAAACAGGGCTAGGAAGCTAAGCTCTCAGGCTGCTATGTGAATTCACTTTATTGCTGTTAATCATACAGTACCATCATCACTGGTACCAACAGGGAAAAACAGTGTGTGGTTGCTTAAACTAAACGAGTCAGATACAAAGAAACCCGGGGGGTGAGAGATTGTTTGGAACTTTGTTATTACCTCAAAGAGTTGGTATGCCCCTTCCTCTCTCCATCTGGTTTGAATTAGAGGCCTGATAATGATGGGTTTAAGTGTCTGTTTTTGTTTGTTTTGCATCCCATAGTTTGTGTCAGGAAAAGGCATTTGTTTCATTAAAGGGTCACTCGTAAGCTGTAAACGGCTAATGGTCATTCAGCGGAGCTGGCGGGCTAATTGTTTTTACTTTCTGCAGTCTGGGAACGAGAATACGGGGTGGAAATGTGGCTGCAGAGATTCAGTTTGAGGATTGGAAATGAACTTTTTGGACAGAAGCGATACTGGTAATAACGTTGAAACGGAAAGAGAATTCTAATACTCAGTTCCTCATTTACATTATCAAACACAAATTATCCATTTGCTGCTCCTCATTTTAAATAGAATATGTTAGCGGATGAATTAGTGTTCTTATAATAAAGGACTAAAGGACTAAAAATAAAGGACAGTGTCGAGTTTGAAGTTGTTTGGATGATCAGTCCAAGTTTTTGTTTGCACATTCAATTCTCTGGCCTGTTTTATGAAATCTGTAGAATATGAATACAATCCAGATTTCAGGGGCTGCTGGACTACGGAGCTTTGATTCTCTTGACCAGCGTAAAAGCAAGTGACTAATAAAAGTAACGTTTGATATTGATAGTTTATCACTGACTGGCTCGGTATCAGCTGCAAGAGACATTCAGACACTTTTGAGAAGTCACTTCACTAGTTTTGTGGATGATTTCACAGGTTTAGTAATTCTGTTCATGACATTTTAAATAATTAATAATCTTAATTCATCAATTATATTAATGTTGCAGCCTGTTGCAGTACAATTATTGGTCATACATACAGTATCTGCCTGTGTTGTAGGTCAACCCTGCAGCACAGAACTCCAGTTTTCTGCATTGGGTATAAAGATAATAACTTAATTGCTCTTCTTTGTTCCTAATCAAAAGGGTCTAAATTATAACATTATATTAAATCCATCTCCAGCAGCAGCGATGTTATTCTTGCTAAAAAGAACAAGGAACTGCTGCCTGCATCTTGTACTGCCATGAACCAGTTCTCAGTCTGATAAAAATCCATTAGCTCTTTCCGAAGAAGTCTTGGCTCGTCTTATTGGACGCAGCACTTTTCCTCCTACTGTTACTTACTATCTCTTCGGAGAGAAAAAAAATCTGTCTTTGGACGTCATTATTTTTATCATTTTTTGTTTGAACACTCCTTCCTTGCCTGTGTTGCAGCATGCAGACAGACAGACAGCCGGCTGACTGTCTGAAGGCCAGCTTTCTCAGCTGTCCGTCAGCCGCGCTCAGCAGATGGGCCCATGAGACTCTTTGTGGACTACAACAGATCCAACATAAACTCACACTTCAGGATCCTTTTCTGCAGCCGACAGAGAAGATGTTCTGAAGGAGTGTCCGCTTGGCAGGTCTCACTCGAGCCTCGCTCCACCTTCGTCTTTCCTTTGGCCTTGGCACCGATCTTGGCTTTCACGCTGATCTACTGAAACATCCCATCATCGCTCACTCACTCGAGCCTAGCGGCTGGGAGGCTTTTCGCAGGTATTTCTGACACACCCTGTCCCTGAATCACACTCGAGTGTGGGGAGATTACAGCCTTTTGTCACCTTACCTGTCAGAGCTTGACTGCATCTGACAGGAGATGGATGTGTCAAACAGGTGAGCAGTCCCATTCAGAAAAGAGGGAGGGCGGGGGCTCAATAAGAGGAGCGATAATGTTTTATGGCAGGCAGCTCCTACATATCCTTACTATATTTTATGTTGAGAAGAATTTCAGTCTTGAAGCAGACACCTTGCAGTCGACAACCGGGGGAGACATCAGGAATATTTTCCCATTCAGGTGAATGAATTGTCGTCAGTCTCAGAGATGGCTCACTGTCAGCTATGCGTGCTTCATGCTGCTAATCTTCTTCTGTCTACCTGCTTTCTCTTTCTCCGGGCCACGACCTTTGTCTTCTTCCTTCTCCTGAAGGAAGCCGTCACTGCGCTTGTCAATATGTTTGAGTGGCCGCCTAAATATACGTCCATCTGGCTTAACAGCTTGTAAACCCCCAAATCCACGCCCTCATAGCTTCACCCTGACACATTCCCCAAAAAACGCACGCGAGGAGGAAACAAGGGTCAAGAAAGCTGAGGATGATGCCTCATTGCTATGAAGAGATACCAGGTCGTCCAGGTCTAACCACATGTGTAAAGCATTAACCTCCATTCCTGAGGCTACGGGTCTTTATCTGGCCTTGATAAGCTCAGTTCAACCCTGCAGCTTCACTAAATCATAACTGCACTGTTCTGTGTCACATTCAGTTTCCCCTTCAGGTGAAATAATCTGCAGTATCTGTCTTGCCAGCCGGTTCAACAACTGGACTGTGTTGCAGGTCTCGTTTGTGGGAAGTGGGATACTGTGGCACTTACAGCCTCCTCAACCTTTATTGCAGCCTCCCACTGTGTCTACTGTTCCCTTCACTGCAGATGTGTTTTTTGTTTGGTTAAGGGGCCTCCAAGGTTTTGATATTTTTATTACCTCTCACGGGTCGTCCGTCAGGACCCGGGGCCCGGGTGCGCCACCCAGCAAGCCCCCCCCCCTTTGCACGCCTTCTAACTATTGCTACACAAAAATACTTTTGTGGGAAGAACTGAGGATTGCTGTCTGGACGTCACACTGAGCTACACTTCGGGATAATTTAAAAGCCCCTGTTGGATCCCTTTCCTCTCCTTGTGCTTTTTTCCTGTCATCTTCATCCTGGATTACATACTGAATCAATATTTTGTTGCTTGAGAAAAATAAAGCCTCCACTCCCGTTTTTGGTAAACTGAATCCGATCAGAAAGTCGGTTTCTCTTACACGCACTCTAACGGTGAAGCGAAGGCGAGGGGTTTGCAAATATTTCTAATTCAAGCATTCATTTGTAAAAGGCCCTGGAAAGAATAACACCCCTTCGCCGTACAGCCGCGGGTTCCCCTCGGCTCTGATTCATGGTGGCTGACTAAAAACAGGGAGCATTCCCTTTCGCTCCTGACATCAAGAGAAAATACAGCTTCTAATGAGGCGCTAAGTCTCTGATGTGTTGGCTGTTATGTAAAATGAATTATAAGTACAAAGCTGATGTGATGTCTTTTAGTGGGGCAGCAGAAGATGCTTTGACAGGGGCTCTGGTGTGTAGTTTGGTCCAATCTAAAGTAATCAACAGGTTAAGATGAATGTGAATGTTCACCACCGTCAAAACACCATGTGAGGGAACATTATGTTGGAGCTGTTCTGGCAGCTCGTGGTGGCCCGACACCTAACGATGACACTGTGTCACCTGTCTGTATGTGTGTGAATGTGTGTCGCTGTGTCCCCCCGTAAAGAATCTTTTAAGTTGACTTCAATAAACTGTAATGAGGGAGGTCAAAAGGATTTTTCTTATAATTACAATCTTACCTTTATTTACTTTTTATGATAGTATTTTAATAATATAAATCCAGCTTAATGACTGACTCGTCAGTGTGTATGTGGGTTGTTTCACTCTTGAGTGACAACCACAGTGCCCCCCCCTCCAGCACTTGGCCCATGGCCCTGCCAACGCTTTGTAACCAGCAGCTGATTTATGGCCCCGAGGCCGAGCGGAGCCTCTTCCTCTTTGGCCCCTGATGTTTTCCAAGAGAGTCCGCAGAAATGCAACACTCCTGTCCTTCCATCTCCATAATAACCTCTTTAAAATGCAATTTTAGTTAACAAGTAGGGTTTCGGGAGCTTAACCAGAACGATTTTAGTTGGCCACATGCACATTATAAACAGCTTTACGACAGTTATTTAACTTCCTTTGAGGGCCCAGAAAAACACGAGTTAGTCTTGCATTCCTCTTTATATAAACAAACCTTACCTGACAAACATGTACATTGGGAATGGTTAACACAGTTTTTACTACCTAAACTATTTTGGTCAAATAAAAGTGTAATTGATAAGCAACATCACTGCTGACCTGCAGGTTATTCTGTCCGTCCAGCATCCAGGAGGAGAGCTTCTTCTCAGAGGATCCCGATATGCCCCTCAGACGCTCTGGGTCAAAGGTCAGACACATGATGGGCTCAGGGTGGGCTTTGGTTTGACTCAGCTGGGACCTCTGGGTTATGTCCCATAGCAACAGAGAGCCGTCCTCGTATCCAGCCAGCAGCAGAGGTCCGGGACCCGAGTCCGGCTGGACGTGAGAGAGGGTGATAAGAGGAAGAGATAGATGGGCACAGAGGACACAAAGTTAATGTGAGGTAAAGAGAGCTGTACAGTGTTAAACCACAGAAACCGCCCGTCGGCGCTGGGAGCCGAGCAGAGCAGAGGTTATCTTCCTGGAAGCTCCTGCTGACACTCAGAGAGACGCTGTGTGCTCCATTCATCAGCCTGCTCTCCCTTTCCATCGCTACATTACACCGCTCCTCACTTTGCTCTTCATCTGTATTACTGAGCCGCAGGCTGAGACGTTCTCACTGATAAATGCAATGACGTAAAAAACTCCTCTTAAAACTTGGTTCCTGTAAATGGTTTTATCTCACAATGAATCCGCCACTTAAGTCATTTTTAAACATTATAATTGGTAATAATTAATATAAGTGTCTCTGGCTGTGAGCGATAACGGCTCAGTGCCTGCTGGCTTCCTCTAAAGGAGTGGAGTCTTTTTGTGGGGGAACTTTCCTTTATACGAGTCTTCTTATCTTTTTAATAGTAGCTAATAAGTCCAAGCAGTTCACTGTCCTCTCCCGCAGCAGTGAGGAGACCAAGGTCATCGAATCAGTGTCTGGCAGTAATCAGAACACTGGCGCCTTTCAGGGTCGGAGACGAGGGAACCGCACGACGTAACACGATCTGACATCCAGTTCAATCCTTACACGGATTAAATATCGTATGACATGTGTTTATATTCGCCCCTACCAGGGAGAGATGCCTCAGCATTGTGGTGACTCGCATTGCTTTCTTTGTGCTGCTCATCCTATTTCTCCTCGATATCGAGCTTCGTTAAAGGCTGCAGCTGAAGACGCTCACACGTCTTCGGGCACCGAGTTGTACAGCGAGCTTGTAAATCTATTCAGTTAAAGGGAACATGCAGGTGAGCCGATAAATAACGGGGCTTCATGTATCTTTGAACCGCGTGGGGGAAGAGAGGAAGGACTGATGGGAGGATGGGAGGGAGAGAGAATGGATGAAAGAGGGAGGTACGACTCGTCATCCTCAACAATAACCTGCTTTCATTAAAACCCCACCACTCTTCTATCTATTCGTTGAACAACCCTCCTGACATCCACCTCTGTCCAAACAATGATTTAAACTTTAAGCAAGCTTAAACGATGTTTGGCTGGCCTGTGGGTCAACACGAACATACTAGAGAACTCTGCTTTAAAATACCAGCAGCAACAAGGAGAGAGAGAAATTTTTTCCATATGTGCGAAGGGGGCCGAGACCGCCGCTTCTACATCCATCTTCAAGTCCTCTTCTCACTTAACGCCATATTTCTCTTCATCCAGCTTTAAACAAATCATAGACAGAGTCATGTATTCCCTCCAAACACATCAGCGAGGACGAACACTAAGGGATTATGAAAACAAATAAAAACAAGTGAAAATCAGTGGCCCCGCCTGCCGGTAGGGTCCCGGGTAAACGTTCCAGGCTTGGGGCCCACCATTTCACTTAAGTGTAGGACCTCCTTGATTGATGATGTCACGGGTCGGAGGTCAGGGAACCCTGCATAGACACCTAATTCATTATATCCTACCCGGGCCTTTCTACAAGAGGGCTCTCTGCTGGAGTGGGGCTGGGGCCTTGGGAGGAGATTCATCACTGCAAAACAGCTGGAAAGACAGATGGATGGAGGCTGATGGGAGAGGCGGGACCGGTGGTGATGAAGCAGGGTGCTCTCCAGCTAATGTCCTCTACAGTCGATTGTGTACAACCTGATGGGAATATTCCTGTGTAGTAATAGTATTTAGATTAAAGCAAAACACACTATATGTACCCATCTGATGAATCGTTTCAACAATGCCTGAATATTTTCTATATTTCCAAGGCGTTTAAGTTTGTGATGATCAACTCAAATCAATTGTTCCAGCTCTTTGTCATGTTTCCTGTTTCTCTGCTTCATTCCACTGAACCGCTCAACGCAGCAACAAGTCAACCAGTGTTTAGACTTTCAATAATCTCTACACGCTCCAGGGCTGCTCATCCTTTGTGCCCTCAAACGGATCTGAAGTCGGATCCCCTGCAACCTTTTATTCAATGTTTTTGCACCACATAGTTTTTCCAACATGCATGTCCAGGTTGCTGTTTTCAATAGGGAATGACATGATCCCAGACAGAACTTGTAACAGTAGTCACTATATTTAAAGTCTTATTCTAAGAAAATCGTTTTTAAAAATTAAATGAATATCAAAAATAATAGCCGGACTGGTGAGGAAAGGAACGAGTCGGTTTAAGACGAAGACCTAATACATGTTAAAGGACCATGCTGCGTTTCTTCAAATCGTACAACAACTTGTTTATTAGTTTTCCTTTTCTTTGTGTCCTGATCATCTTCTGACATCACTTGTGTATAATAATCTTCACTCGGTCTCTTAATTCAAATGAGACATTGATCTAATTGGACCGTAACTTCACACAAAACTGCTGTGAATAGAAACGTGTGTCTTCCAGAACAACATGCTATCTAGTTCATCACCACAGTATGATTTGTGGTATGAACCCAACAGTATGTGAAGCGTGGGGAGATATTACAGCCTGACTTCAGTGTGTGGTGTCCAGTTGACTCGTGCTGTGAAAAGGGTCGGACAGCTGTTCCGCTGTGACGCAAGCGGACAAATTTATGTTCGTACGTGATGTCAGTTTTCATAAATTAAAACTTTTCCTTGCTACTATTTTCCCCTGTCTGGAAAACGTACCGGACCGTTACACCACTGTGTCAGAATGAACCGAAACATTTTGTGAACCCCGGCCACATCTGTGATTTCAGGGTTTTCCAATAAATTGATTTATTTGTGGTTGTCCGCCACAATACCATTACATTTCTATTTTTCATGGAGCTGCACGCAGCACTGACTCACTTGTAAATTGCCTAATGGCACTTTGTAAATGCATTCCTCATTACTGTATTGTTACAGTGGCGCCTTTTCTATTTATAGAACAGTTCAAAAGTATGTAAAAGTGATATATGTTGCTGAGGATTTTCCATAACAACTGCCCAGTTGCAAGTCTCCATGTAATCCGATATACATGTGACATCCTGAACTTCATGTATATTCAGAAAACACTTCGACATCATTTCCTTCCAAAGGTATTTCCATCCAAAAATCATCAACAACTAAAAGACAATCAGCTTGTTTACTGATGTGGCCGCCGCAGGCCGCAGGCGGCCGCCGCTTCCACATCAGGAACCAATCGTTTCCTCTGGTTTGTGTTCAGGTCCGCTATGATGTCATGGCCACGAGGCGGCAAGGTGATGAGCTGAGAGTGATTGATATCTGTATAGGAACATTTCCTTTTCCCCGCCAGCCTCTGTTCACATTAAAAGCCCTGCAGATCATACATCACGACTGTCCCCCTGGCCGAGCCCTGCATCCCCGCTCAAGTCAAACCCACATGTGACGGCACTTTCTTCTCCCACTTTGCTGCACTGTTTACCGCTTCACAGCCAATTCGGAGAAACAGACAGTAAGCTCGGTCTACTTCAAGACGAGGCGCGGGGTTTGAACTCGGGGCTGGGTGGGATTTTTGGTGACGGGAGGCTGAATTGAGAAGAAAGTGAGTTTAACACTGCATTTAATCTTTTCCATAAACTCCAAGTGAAAGCGGGTTTAAAGGGCCGACGATAAATCTGTGGCCGAGTCTGTCTTGGAATTAATGGAGGTTGCTCGCTCCTTGTCTCATGGATGGGAGGGAGAGAAGAAAGAGAGGAAGGACGGAACAGAGATAATTGTCAGTGGCTTCAAGCCGGGGTGTGCGCGTGTGTGCGTGTGTGCGTGTGTGTGTGTGTGTGTGTGTGTGTGTGTGTGTGTGTGTGAGAGACAGAGAGCATGACTCTGAGCTGCAGCCTCCTGCTGAGTAAGGTTAGGGAAACCGTGGGGAGCATTTCATGAGAAAGATGAACCTTTTGCTGTATGACTGACAACCCCGTTGTTGCACATACAGATACCACACCGAGTCCTTTTCTGAGTCAGCCTAACAAATGAACATACCAGGAATCAGCCTGAAATGATTTGGAATCAGCTTCCAGCTTTGAAGTCACACAGCTGCCTGTGCTATATTACAATGATATTATATAGTTTATAATGACATAATTGATCATTATGTTTCCTGGCACTCAACGCCCCAGAACCGGCTCTAGTTCATAAATCAGATGATGAAAGGTGGGTGTAGCGCTGGAATCAAAGGGAAAGAGGGAGAAAGACAAACGCTATGTCAGAGTGCGCCGTGAGATCCTGAAACTCGGCAACGTGTCTCCATAATAACATGATAAACAAAATGTCACCTTTGAGGCTTTCATGCTTGACTTATTGAAGTAAGTCTATGTATAGCAAAAACACAGGATAAGAAGAATAATGTCTGCTTTGATTTGAGGTTGATTCAAACCATCCACAGTCTTGCATGAGTCCAAACTACTCAGCTTGTTCCCTCTCCGAGGCCCCGAATGCAAATAGTTAATAATTAACCGTGGAAATAATTACAGGGACTCATTAATGGGCAGGATATAAAGCTTTCAACAGCATTTACAAAACAGAAAGCAAAGTTTTGCTGGGATCAGATTGGATGTACAGCTGCAGGCTGATATATGGCTGTGAACCCCCAGCCCTTCCAAACGCTCTAATTACAGTGTTGGGACTCGCTGCCAGCTGAGAAGAAACGCTTGGAAAAATGGCCCAGGACGTTCTGTTGGGCCGTAAATCATGTGCCACGTCTCGCATGTGGATCTTTCTAGACTTTTCTGTTATAGCGTCCTGTTGTGGTATGCGAGCCAATCAGAATAAAGTATTGAAACGGTACCATTAGAAGATGGAGGAGAGAGAGGGCGGATGATCTGATGCTCTTGATAACGGCTGCCTGGCTGAACTCATTCGACATGTAGTTAGACAGGAACATGTGGTTGTTGGTGTCCAGCGTGGTGCTTACCTGCCACAGTTTGAGACACATGACCATCCCCAGCTTCGCATCTGGTACGAGGGTGCAGACTGGGGTCTTACTGGGCAGCTCAATAATCTTGACCTGCAGAGAGAACAGAGCAATTTAAGCTTTAGAGTCACTACGGGCTTACGTACCGCTCTCATCACCTCCTCCAGGCAGCGCAAACATGTAGTCCAGTGTGGCGTGCAGCCTGCTGACATCATAAGATTTCTGGGCGTAAAGATGCTAAAACTTTTAGCTTCTGTTTCGGAAATAGTTTTATGTGAGCACATGTAACTGATCTTTCCTCAGAACGGCCTGCAGAACCACAACTTGTCATATTTATAGGTTGTTTTTGACCTTCGGAGAGTCGGTTGTTCTTGCCAACGTTGTAATCCTTTGTGCTAAGCTAACTAGCTTCAAATGTGCAGAATAGAGATGAGACCAAAAAAGCTAATTTCTTTAAGACTGGACTTAACTGCTCGTAATCTTTTCATTCATATAGATTGTCTTTGTTACATCCTAATGCACATTAAGTTATTTGGTTTCATTACTGAGAGACTCTCATACACAGCTGCATGTATGTACATCTACAAGTCGTCTTTTTTTTTTTTATTGCATGAATTACAAACCCCAAATATCAGCAATTTTTGACACCTGAATCCGTCACTGTGGTGCAGGACCGCCGCCTCCAACCAGCAGTATGTTGTCATCCATCAGCACAGCGCAGCCGCCACACTGTCTATAATAAATCCAGCTGAAGTCGACCCCGTGGCATGAATGGGGTTTTCCTGCACACATTGGCACTGATTCTGATAAAATGCACAGCCTAATGAAGCTAATGATGAAGCTTCTCCCTATAGGTGTACCCAGATCACTCCGAAAACTCAGTCCAACGATTTCCTCCACGCCGCTGATTCGCATATTCATCCTCATTAGGCCGCACATTAAACAGCCCCTTCAGGGAGCGATCTGTATTTTGGCCGTATGCCACATCTGTCCTGCGTGTTTACCTCCATGGCCTGACAAAGAAGGCCTTCAAGGGCTTCCCTGTGCCTCGGACGATCTGCTGTTCTTGTGTGGCATCACACTTTTCATGGACAAAACACAAACACTAATAATTAATGTTTCTGCTGGCTGTAATAATAATAAACAGTAAAACCATCTGAAGACGGAAACTCACATTCTGTTTGCTTGTGTCTCTAAAAGAAACAGCGTGGAAGAGCATTTGTATTGTTTATTGAGAAAATATTTGTGTTGGGGGGGTGTATGCACGAGCATGATAAGCATCTGCCTTGGACACTTGACACTTCCACTTGTCTGTGGAAAGACGTAGGGAGACAAAATGACAGAAATGGCTGTGGCCTCCTGTGTTTTATGAGTGTGTGTGTGTGTGTGTGTTATCTGTGTCTGTTGGGACAATGGCATTATTGAGGTGCTGGATTCACAGGCGCCCTGATGCCTGCTCCTGCTCGACCGGGGTTAGAGGAGGCACGTTCGGCTGGATCAGGTGACTATTCTGTCCCTTTCAAGTGTGGCTCCTCTACAGCAGAGCAAGTAACATGAATCTGGAGGCAATAAAAGATGTCTGAATCGCTGGCTTCCCTCTCCCCATCCTGCTTCGCCGCTCAGTTGCCGACCCTACGTGAAACCCTGAAGGCCTTCGGGTGTTGAACAGCAATAAAATCTAATCAAGCTGGAGAATTCTCAGTTGAACACACAAGCAAAAGAATAAATAAACAGACGCTATTTAATCCTTGTTGGTAACTTGATGAGAAGCACAACAATTAAAACTTGATTTCGTTGGCCCTACAGACCTTCAGACAAAAAGCCTTAACTTGATGGAACAACAGTCAAACGTAACCAACATTTAGCTGCCGGGTGCCGTCTGGCTCATTACCCGAAGGCTGCTTTGTTAATCACGCTGTTTAGAGCGCCGTGTGACACATCTGTCCGCAAACTGCATTCTCACATGTCAGACTGGCTCATGACACTGTAACAGAAGACGGTATAAAAGTATCAAAGTGGCCACCAGATTCAATTCGAGCCATCACGCCTCGTCTGCTAAAGGCCACAAATATGTGATAATGCTCAGAGTCAGTCGAGCGAACTGGCAACAGCCAGACTGCTCAGGTTCGTACACGCTGGCATTTTTTGTTCATATTGTTTAAACAATTAACATGCCCACCTCAAACCCTGCCATAAATTAAATGAGGCATGAATATGAGCTGGAGGACAATTATCAGCAAAAGTAATGATGAAGAAATGTTGCAAGCGTGTAAAATCTGTGGAGAACATCAGGTATTGAGACATTCTCTACACATACTTTAACCTTTTCTGGGTTTATTGGGGCTTCAGCCTTTCCCAGCATGCATTGGGTGAGAGGCGGGGTTCAACCTGAGCCTGAGCTTTCTCATCGATCACAAGGCTAAAAACTAATATTTTCAAATTGTCTAATCTTGATGTCTAACCTCCTCGGTCTGTTGTCCTGCAAAGGCGAGCAGGTGGGTCCTCGGACTCGTCTCCAGCAAAGAGCACTGACAGAATCCAACACTGCCGGTCCACACAGAGTCGACCACCTCACTGCATCCTCGGCTCAGATCCCACTGACAGACCTGCATGTCCCGTCCCTGACTGCAGAAAGAAAATAAAACAGTGATTATACACGGAAAAGCTAGTGCTGAACTCTCATGACAACATATCAGCTGCTCTGCTGACCTGATGAGGGCATCTGTCGACCTCAGTGTGCTCAACCAGATGACGGAGCTGCCAGAATGGCCTTCTACGACTCTCTCTGCTCTCCTGCTGTTCAGGTTCCATATGTGGATGTCACCTTTACCTGATCTGCACATTTCACAAAGGTTTATTAAGTAAGTAACAACTCCAGAAATGAAGGAAAAAACCTTTTGTCACTGAAGTATTAGTATGAGAATGTGCTGAAGTGAGTGACTCACCCAGAGAAGAGGAGGGGCGTGTCCCCTCCAGAGCAGCTGAAGTGGAGGGTGTTTAGGGGTCCGCCGGCCCCCCTCAGGGTGTAGATGGGGGATGGAGTAGGACGAGACATTTCAACATCATGCAATCACCGAATGGATGGAAGTGCACCACACACCCACGTCAAGGCACCGACTGAAAGAGACGGGAACAGTTCTGTCACTGGTTTGAAGATATTAAAATGCGGTTTGAGCTCCAGTCTTTCCGGCTCCAACAAAGACCTTAAAGAAAGAGCTAATAGGGTTTATATGATTCAGTCATGCGAATAATTAAGTGCCAGCCTAATGAGCCACACCTATAGACACCAAGTTATCTTTCTGTTTTTGCGCAAACACTGAGCAGAGACTCTCAGAGACGAGCTCCGTTTTGCCTTGAAGCCTTTCTCTCTTCCACGCAGCAGACAGTTGTGTTTAATGCACTGTCTGTATTTTCTCTATTGTTAGTAGCTACAAACCCTGTGGCTGTTGGGTGCAGAGGCTCTCCGTCTTCCTCCCTGTCGTCTACATGATAACACGGCTCTTACTCAATATGTCATAAATCACAACCTTTGACAGCTTAATTACAGTAAACACACACAGATTCAGTGCTTCTCACTCTTCTTATGATCAACAACCGTTGTCCCAGAGGCGCAGGTAACAGCGAGGGCTTTTATGTCGTTTGTCGGCCGTGGCGCTGAGGAAACCCAAACGACCACAGGTATGCTGCAAGGAAATTATGCGTCATGATAACGTTTTAGCACAATCACGCTTGAGTGACTGGCAGTGATTGGATCGAGAGCTAATATCCATCAATCCGTCAAAGTCCTTTACTGTTTTTCATGTTCAGGGTTACAGAGGGCTTAAAGCTGCTCATGCTAAGGCTACTGTATAGTTCTATCCAAAAAGGGTAGGTGACTTTGTTACACTAAACTATCCATGAACATCGAACCTACGTCAAAATAAAATGCTAGTCGCCTTTAGTTGAAATTATCTGACACCAGTCTAGACTTCTTGACCTGCCCATCCGCTAAGTACATCAGCAGTGGACGCCAATGACTAATATCAGAGGCCAAGACTACACACATACACACTCACATCGTCCCCTCCTCTACTTTTACTTATTTGTTCCCTGCAATCAGTGAATGCTGAAACTGAAGCCCGAGGCATTCAGGAGCAGCTCATTTCAGGAGGTCAGTGGTTAAATTGTCCATGTGAATCTGTGAAGCAGAGAGACGGCGACCCCTGACCCGCCCGCCTATTAAGGACACTAACGAAGCAGACTGAAGGCCGCGAACAGACACAGTCATCTCGTCAGCTCCATCGCTGCATTCAAACACACTGCACACTTGCCACAATAATGTCGTATGACATTAAAGAGATTTAATTCCAGGATGGGAGAAACCTGTTTTGCAAAAGATAGGAATATTGGAGACACTTTGATTTATCTTTGTACCAAACCAACCGGAAACCTTCAGGCCAACTGTACAAACTAGTTTTTGGCGGTATGAGGAAAATGGCAAAAAATGTCAACAGTGTTTTTGTGAGGGTCCATCAGCTAAGCTGCTCCTCCTGTGAATGGGTGGGTAAGGCGGCATTCCTGAGCCAGAGTCCTGTGCCTGTGTGAGTGTGTGACAAGGGGAGGCTCACCCTGATAACAGGTGGATTAGGCTTTCCTTATTGTCCTCTTGCAGCAGACCTGCGTGGAGCTGTGAGTCACGGACGCAGCAGCCTGATATTGGCTGTTTTCACTGTCTAAAGAAGACCAGGGGCTTTAAAACGTTCCACTGTCAAACAAAGACAACAGCAGGGGACATTGATGGAGGTGTCACCGCGCAGGGCTTTGGAACTGCCATAACAAGCTAGGTTCATAAGATGAGTGCAATGACCACTTTCCCCCCCTGCCACCACTTCCCCGCTGGATTGCTTCGTCTGTTTTACCAGGCGTCAGCACTTCCAGTCGCTCAACCTTCCTCAACAATGGCTCTGTTGTGGTGTCTGCTAGTGAGTCAACCACAAACCCAAATACAAACAAACAACAAGACGGGGGCAGGATGTCACTCAAAACCTATTTGCAAGGACCATTTCTAAACCACCAGAACAAACAATAGCAATCAAGGCCCTCACTTGTCAATCTGTAATGTTCTATGAAACATTCCTTTACTAGATGGCAAGGTGCCTCACAAGTACGACTGCTGCTCAGGGTTGTTCCGATCTTCAGGTCAGAGATCTCCAATATTCCTTGCAGTTTTAATGAACCTTAGAAGCTTTCATAAAAATGATTGAGCAATAGATAATTAAAGCCCCAACAGGTCAGTGGATTTCTCTGTGCAGCCAGCCCATCTTATTAAACATGTCCACAAAATAAAACCTCAGAAATTACAGAACAAGGCAACAAGCTGAGCCTAATTAAACCTGTGTGTCATGGATGGGGCCTGATAAATCAGACTGACTGATTAATAAACCTGAGATTGATACGGGAGTCAGCGGGGAGAAGCAGGAGAGGAGGGTTGAGGCTCCTACTGGCCCTGTAACAGATAAGACAGCTCTGGGTAATCTGACTCTAAGTCCGTGGATAAAGGCAGTTTGTCTCTTCTTGGGCCGTCTGTCCACACCTACTGGGTAATTAGGCCTAATTATGAGAGAAAGGTCCGCTTCCCCTTCATGTTATTAAATAAGAGCCAGCCTCATCCGCCAGAAATCTCTCAACACCAGCAAGGGGCTGGCGACCTTCAGATCAAACGTAGCCACTATCTATGCCCCCCCCCAGCTCTTCGACTGCAGCACCCATTCCCCTCTGCACATATGAGGGATTGAATAGGGAGGGGACAGAGTTATGATATGGGGCATCAAAGTTTTCTTTTTTTGAGAGGTAGAGTGAGGGGGGGGGGGATCCTGTCCGCATTCCTCGCCTGGTTCTTTAGTGCTACTGTCATGTGATCGGCAGCTACCCACCTGAGCTGCCCCCCTGTCAAATTCTGCCATTCATAAATAAGAGCAGGGTGGGAGGGGTACACGGATCACAGAGGTTTATTATAGAAAACTTATAATGCTTCACAGGAGCCATTATGGAGGCCTGGGATCCCGAGATCCCCTGAACTGATATCAGCGTCATCAAATATGAGATCTGATCTGCATGATGAAAAACTGAAAGTAGATTACACGTAACTCCAAAGCATGAATTCTAGATAGACCTTCGAGTGAAAAGCCAACTTTGTAATCAATCCATCCAATGGCATTGCTATTCTATAAAATCTTTGCCAGCAAACCTAAAACTCTGAATGTTTCAGCGAAAGACGCCTAATCCATCCCTTGCTGCTAATTATACCTCAGCTGTAAGTCATTCTGCTGCTAATCAGAGGCAACGGTCTTATCTGAATCCCTGCTTTTCACTGTCTCGCCAAGGGGGCACTTCCACCTAGCTTGAGATTTTGCAGTTTGGTGGGTGTTGAGCTTGTGCTACAACCGTTAGTCAGCTTTTCTGCCCTGACCATCCCCCAACTAATACAGATCCTTCTGAGGAGGAAACCAACGTGCCAAACGGAGAGCGAGGTCCATTATCAAAATCCAGTTAGACAAACAACATGGGAAGTGGCGAGGAAGACACACGCCCTTTATTGTGTCTTGGAGGGGAGATCTGCACAGGATAAACAGCCTCCTGTCAGATAGAGGCTGAAGTCAGACACAAGTGCACCTACACCCACTGTCAGTCACAGATCCAATGAGCGGGAAGCGGTGGCATTGTTCGCATGAATGGCGTGAATGCTAAGCAGGGGCCAGTGCAGATAAGGGCTCAATGCCTTGTGGGTGTCATTGAGGCAGGCACTGATGGAGCACTGTGTCAGTGGGTTCTGATTTAGTGGGTCCCGACTGTGGTCAACAGGTACCAAGGAGCTTATCTGTTTGTATTATCACCCATTTCCTCCATAAGGTCATTTATCTGGACACTAGAGGGTGGAGGGACACAAGAGGGTCAACAGCTCAGGTGTCATCACATAGTAGTGATTTTGGGTGCGATGGCCTTCAAATGAGTGGGGATTTTGTTGTCCATACAGCGATAATCCTAGACAAAAGACATCATGCAACAGGGGGTAGTGTGCACAACAAGATGTTACACTTTGTCTAACAGCAGGAGTGCATGAAGACTGAGGAGTGAGTAGTTTGACAGTTTAAACACTGTGTATGTCAAGCAGCTTCCGGAGTGCAGCAAAAACTCTTCGTACATATTTGACTAAACTTAGAAATGGGCAAGTGGGTCTGACGTTGATCTAGAATAAGCTCCATAGCTAACAAATACAAAACAAGCACATTCTTCCACCAAGGCTGTGTAATCCTTTAAATTTGCTATTGTTAGTATGATCGATGCAATGTTACGTATTAACACAGAATTAATTGATAGATGTTTTGTGATGGAGAGAGCCATCATATATAATGTATGTTCCGCTCTTTATTTAACTAAAGCAGAACTCATGAATACACACTGTGATAATGTATGCAGAATATTCTGCTGCCAGCTGATTGGATGTTTACATACAATCTGTGTCAAACCAAATTGTGTTGTTAATGTTTGTACTTATCTATTTTACCGTTGTGTTATTTCTAGAGTACTTGTTTTCTTACATGTGAAATACTCTTGAGTGCACCTAGTTAGAGTTATAATAGTCAATGATGTGCTGAATGTGTTCAAGATGATAAGGTGTAATTCATATGTTAGTAGGTTTGATTTCACCTAGAAGTTCATGACTATTGGACCAACATTTCACAATAACATAACAGGGTAAGATATTATTTGCTGCTGTGACGCTACTCATATGCGACAATGAGACAGTGTGTATGAGTGTACGTTAACGTCGGGTTGTGACTTTAAATAAGTTAGTCAACTTTATAGCCACAAATGTTGTTTTATCTCTCAATACGACTGAACTTGACACAATCAGGAAAACCATTGTACGCTTCAGTATTGTTAATAAGTTACTGAGTTAAAAAGATCAACAGCACTAGAATTGAGTTTCAGGATGTTATTTGCAAGATTTTAGCAACAAGCTAACTGCATATCTACAATAACTAGGCTACAAAAATATGGATTAGCGCTGTCACTGACAACAGGTTAACCCTGGGTAAAATACGGTCACTGTAGTTTAAAAAGAAGTTCTCACAAGACTTCACAAAATACCATTTCAGGGAGACCGATGTTTTGACAGTTGTCAAAGAGACACAGCAGCCCGCGGAGCAAGAAGGAGACGATGAAAGCATGCGCCAGATTGGAAGGACCCTTGTTTTCAGCACATGGGCTGTCCATTAAAGTGCCTGAACATAATGTTTGTGCTGCTGCTGCTGCTCTCTCTCTCTCTCTCTCTCTCTCTCTCTCTCTCTCTCTCTGTGTGTGTGTGAGTGTGTGTACACTACAGCATTGAAATATAAGAAAAATATGGCTAGCAGAATATAGAACAAGGTAGCAAATTAATGTAACAAATGAAAATACCTGTCATTAAGATGTCTGCAATTGTGCTACTTAAAAAGGGCTCACAAACATTGGAGAATAACATCTCAGATATAATGCTCTTTCCATTATAAACTACAAAACCTTTCCTGAAAGACCATCAGATCTGAGCGATAACTATAGGATTGCATGAACAGGAGAGTCTTTTTTCCATCCCTTTCAGTCTAATTGAGAAAGAGAGACAGAGAAAACACAGGACCCTAATCCACAGAACACACAGACCCCTTTCATGAGAGTGCTGGGAGAGACCTTTATTTGTCCATTCCTATCATAGAGAAAGCGGGTTTCAAGCTCGGCTAGGTCTGAGCTGGAAGATTAGATGAAACCAGAGTGTTTTAAACCTCTTCTGTGGCCGTGGATTAGAGTCAGCAGTCCCCCTGCACTCCGAAATGAAACAATGAAGAGTACAGGTGGATCAGTGGGATATGGTGCATAACATGCAGACCACAGTTTGAAAGCTAAATCTAATAGTCCAAGTCGCATCGAAAGCCCTTAAAACAGGGATAGAGGATAGGACTCGCATATCTCACAGAAAAGGGAAGGCAAATGAGGGAGGCCAGGGACAGTTTTAACAAGATGGTTGGAACATCTTCAATCCCTCCAATCAGAAGCAGGCTACCCCTCGTTTTTGTCGTATACTTGAAAAAAAAATCTGTATTTAAAAATAAATATATGAATAGTCACAATGATATGAACAACCAATAATCATGTATATTTTAGACAATAACAGTCAAGGGTATTTCAATCAACTTTACGAATTGAGGAGGATTAACAGTGTTTCTAATGCACTGATGAGCAGGGGTGACAAACATAAACAGGGTGAGTCTGAGTGTGAAGCTGCAGTCAGAGAGTCAATTAGTGCAAATGGAGGTGGCAGGACTGTAACCCCTCAGCAGGAGGTAGGAGAACGTGTCCACTGCTCTGACGGGAGAGATACCATGGCCTACATCATCATCAATTATTCCTGGCTTCTCAGTTTACCCAGGGCAGGGAGGGTGTCCGGGACAATGCCAGGGTGCACTTGAGAGATAGTGCCTTGGCCTCCCCGTGGGTCCGAGGCGTAGGAAGGGATGGAGAGATGCGCCGGGGTTGGGGTGCGTATGAAGATTCATCCATCCGGTCAAAGAGGGCTGCATGGTAAAGGAATGACTAGAATCTCACTCTCTCTCCCACTAAGTCACGCAGTCACGAGGACAGGCAGGTCACTTTACAGCTCATCACCAAATTAGAAAGGCTGTGGGTCAGCCGGAGCAACGGCCAGACCACAGAGAGACAGAAAGAAACAGGAGTGCTATGATTCGGTCAGCTGGCGCTCATTCATCAGGATCCTCTCTCTTCCTGGAAAGCGTGAAGTGCTGTAGACCTGTGAGGGCAAATCTCCACGGAGGAACAATAGACTGAACTTTTAAATCTACAGAGACAGTATCTAAAGTGATGGATACATAGTGAGGACACAAACAGATACTGTACCAAGAGACAGATATTTCTTAACAACAGTTCTTGGTAATAAAAGACATGATAAACAAAGATAATGATACATTCACCTGTTTAATACACTGGAACTTAAAGCAAAAGGGTCAAACATTGTCTTAATGGAATATTATGGCATTTTCTGAAGTATATTTATTCACTTAGTTACAGAGAATTAATTCAGATTATTGATACAATCCTCAATTCTGACCAGTCGAAATGAAACTGGAATCCAAGAGGCCTTTAGCTGGTCATGAAGTCTGGAAACAGGAGGAACTAGTCTGTTTCCTGATCGCTGTTTTTACAAGCATCTGGTGCACGCAGGTCCTTCCTATGGAAAATGATATTGTCACAGGTGCAAGAATGTTCTCTCATGTTCATGACCGACAAACTGCCGTCACTTTAAACTGAATAAAAGACACGTACAGCAGTTTCATGATACGTGATATGGACGAGTTCTACCGGATTATTAATGACGTGTTGTGAAAGTCCGTTTCACCAAAGCGTTCTGACATTCTGTGACGCTTCAGTGTAATAGAGACTTTGTTAATATCATTCAGAACATCTGTGCTTTTCTTTGAAGGACATTATTTAAATATTTCACCTTTCACTGAAAGAACAACAAAAACAAAGTAACAAATTACTACTACAAATAACGTAATACTTTTAGTTAGGCCTTCCAAAAATATTTAATTACGACCTTACTTGTGTTGTCTTCCATTACTGAATTTAAAATCCAACAATCCAATGACATCCTGATTAATTTTCATGATCCCTGCATGAGCATTTGATTTCGTCATTAGAAAAATTACAAAAGCGTTAAAGTCTATGTTAACGGGTGCAGGTAGTTGTTCTAAGACTCAGACCTTCTGAAACATCTACGATGACAGCAGAGCGTGAAGCTCATAGAAGAACACCCCACCAAGGAAGAGCCTTGATAGGAGTGGAGGATGAGCCAGATGCTCTTGTCATCAAACCTTTTATTGCAGAATAAAACTGCTAGTTTGGAGGATCAGTTTCACCGCTTGTCGGCAGGTACCCTGAACGTCACACAGAGGGGCCTGTGTGAAGTTTGAAGTTTGAAGAGAAAAGACACAAATACCAATTTTAAGTGTGAAATCAAAAGCGAATCACTGTTGGCTCGGAGTAACACGTAAGGTAATAATATTACCTCTGAAATACAAGTAACAACAAAACTGCTCTTTAGGAGCCGCCGTTGCTTTGAGGCCTCGCAATATAATGTTTTTGCTGCTATGAGAAGGGAAAATGACAGTTATAATTCAATACATTTCCCAGAATAACTTCTGATGACCCCCAGTTTATCTTTCTCTGGGTCTGTTAAATGTGTGTATAACGAAGTGTATTGTTGATGAAGTGATGCAGTTTAAATCTTGCGTAGAAAGTCATGTTGAGCTGACGTCACATTCTCTGTTTCACATCAGGAATGAGAGGATGGAATATTTGAATGTTTTCCTTAAGCATGGCACCTTCCTCCCAGCTGCACGTTGACGAGCTGCATTAAGTTATCAGAACAGAAGGATGTGTGGGAGGATGTGTTTGCCGTGCATCATATCGAGCCCCGATGGAGAGCCCCTCCCCTCTCATGTTTTCCTTGGGCATCTCTGCAGGTGTGGATGAATGGATCTCAGTGCGGGTGAGGAGTGACTAGCCTGCCTTGTCACTTTGAGTAGTAGAGCAAAACACAGGTTTAATGAATCAGTATCAGGAAGGGGAAGGAGAAAGCAGATGCACAGTCACTATCAGCACCACTGAACCGTCCTCCCTCGGACCGGTGAAGAGGAGGGAGGCACCCGGTGTCTTCAGTTAATGTTCTTATCAGTTCTTTTGAAGCTCCCCTTTAATGATGAACATTTTCTCATGGTCATTTCCACAGAGCAGAAGGAAATGAAAAATGATCTTGACCCAAATGATTTTTTTTTCTTTGCATGTAACTGTCTTCAGACTGGTTTCAGCATTTTTAAGCGATGCTAATAAAAGAGACAGAATCATCTTCAGACGACAGCAGACGGGTTATGAGATTACAAATCCATCTCTTTTGCTTTGCCTCTCTCAGGCATGATTGGTTCAACTCTGACTAGCAACATATCAAACTCGACTTCTGAAAAAACACCAATAGGTCAGGCAGCATTCCCTTTCTTTTTTTCTACTTTTCAAGGTAAAATGAAATTAAAACGAAATTATAATTGTTGTTATCAGTTCTTTATCTGTTATCATGTTGGCGAGCAAAAGATACAAAGATAAAGACGGTTTGAAAATGCCTTTGAGTGGAGACACTTTCCTGCAGCACACGCCTCCACATTCATTCACACTCGACTTCTTGTTACTGCTGCTACTTCATGTAGCCTGTAGGATGACATTAGGGCCAAAGGTTGCCTTGTGAAGACTAATTACTGATTTGGTTATATATACATTGGTTGCCCTATGTGTGTGTGTGTGTAGAATAGTGTGGCTGAGACAAGGGCACTCCAATTAGAGACGTCTAACTGCAGAATTTGTTTTGGAGACATAGATCAGAGGTGCAGGCTCTCCACAGCTTTATTTTTAGGGGCCATTCATTTGTCCCGAGTCCAAGTCGTATACTAACACATTGCCAGTCTGACACTCAAATACAAGTGATACACAAGAGAGCTCACGTTGCAGACACGCCCACGTAACCACATTCCCACCTGCCCCCACCTCACACACACACACACACACACACACACACCGAACATACCACACAAGCCATCTCTCATCAGATCACTGACCAACAAATAAACTCAGGCAGGCATAACTGTGAGCTTGAGATACAGATCCTCACTGCAGAATGTGCAGTGTGTGAGTGTGTGATTCACTCCCGGGCGGCTTGTCCCACCACACAGAGCTTTATTGGCTAAACAGGAAAGACAGAATCAATCAGAGAGGCATCGACAGCAGCCGGAGGGCGAGCGAGTCCGTCCCTGCAGCTCAGCCTGGGTGTGTGTGTGTCTGTGTCTGTGCAGACCAGGTCATCAGCGGGATGACAGCGTGTCAGTCAGACATGACTGAAGAGTTGGTGCCACCATGATACTGGAAGATATGTTTGATTCAAGTGATGGACTGGTGTTAGTGAGGCCGAACTTCAGGTTGACTTTCACTCCAATCAGTGCATCTGACAGACACTGAGGGGCCTTCAGCTGAATGATTAGTAGATTATTTCAAGCCAGGCTTTTCAGAATAGGGCCTGCTGCACTAATGTACGCAACTAAAATAAGATAAATTAATTGGGCAATCAATCTAACATGTTTCCTGTCACCGGTATTGATGGAAAAATGGAGCCGATCAAGCAGCCGATGATTAAGAGGTTGTTAGATGTGCAAACATAACAGCGATCGCTCCTGCAGGTTCCCATGCAGTCTGCCAGACAGGCTTGTTTAGCTCCAAACATCAGAGTACATGTTGTGTTGCAATCAGAGTGTATTTGAGTCAATCAATATGGTTTGTCATATGCACACAAACAATGCTCCTTTGTTGTACGCTGTCATCAAACATCAGCAGAACATATCTCCGCGCAGCCCTCAGAGGTAATAAAACAGCTTCCTGTGTGGTAAAGGACCTGACTATATAATTTTGGAGTTGAGGTTGGCAATCGTAATTGCTCTCTTAACGTCTGGGGATGAAAACCACTAACTGTGACAAAGCTGCACACCCTTTTCTGTTGTTGGCCACAGGCACTATCAACTCCACCGCAGTGTTTCAGCTCGCTCCTCCTCAAACATCCACATCCTCTCAGATAAAGGCCGCCGCGGCAGCCATGTGTATTGAGTTTAGACCATTCCTGAGGGTATCCTGTTCTTATCAGGGGTCAGATAAACTCATTTCACAGGCCCTCACCTTCACCGGGCTACCAACGGGACCCCGCTCCGACAAGAGCTGACCTTCTCCTCAGGTTGTGGTTGAAGGAGAACTCAAGAGGGGAGGATACTCGTTGACTGACTCTTCATTGAAGCAGAGATTGTAGCAAAACCAAATATGTAGTTTTTAGATGAAACAAGCGAGACAACCTTGATATTTTAGACAGGGAGTTTTCAGGCTGCAGACGAAGTCACAGTCCCGGAAATATAATATGTGTCCTTGGACGGAGAAGGCTGTACAAGAAAAGACAGCAGACACTCAACACTCTTATTCCCATGGTTGTTTTTGTGAGCCCTCCATTAGGCTTAGTACACGGCTTCATTGGGGTCATGGAGCCAATTGTCTTGAACTTGGGAGGCTAGAAGAGGGAGACCAAAATCTACAAGACCAGCAGGGAGACTCACCTCGGCTTACCAGGCCCCCTTTTCTACATCAAGCCTCCCGAGGACCCCATCCCCGTTCACCACGCCCTGTCCGGGCCCTGCAGGCATCTCAGGCTGACAGCTTGAGCCAGGTACTGGCAGTACAACAGAGCAGTTATAATTGGCCCCTATTCATTTCTCAGGGATAATCCTTGCCAAGCTTGAGCCTTTTTTGTTCCGAGCGTCATTTTTTCACTAATGTTTACACAAGGTATGTATCGTTTCTCCTCCTCCCGAGGCTTTTGCGTCGGCTGCGGGGCTTTATACCCAATATGTGTGTTTTAACGTGTGTCTGAGGGCTCTGCTCCTCCAGCGTGGCTGCTACAGCTCAAGACCTGAGGTGACAAAGGCCTTGTGAATGCCTGACTCACAGACAACTGTCAGCCCTCAATGGGCTGGATTAAGACGGAGCATAGAACCGAGCGCACCCTGACATGTTGACATGTTCTACTAAGTGCATTTCAAGGTGGATTTATCCTGTTTGCTCCATTGTACAGGGACATAAGAGACACAATTGCAAAACGGGGCAGACTTTTCTTGAGACGGCGGGTGAACTTTACTCCTGCTGTCTGGGTTGGGACTGACACAAGCTTCATTCTCAGGGTGAGTGAGGCTGCTGTGGATCCTGAGGAGGTTCAGGGGTTTCAGAGAGCTCTGTCCTTAACCAAACAAACACACTGGAATTTCTGCCATTGTTGGTGCAGAGGGTTGAGTGACAGGGCCGCATAGCAGAGCAGCCTGTCAGCAGAGACGACTCGGGGTCAAAGTGTGACCACCCCGGGTGTCATAGCTTAATATGAGGACTGAGCCACGTAGCATGCTTTCAGGGTTACCTGTACAGAGCCAGAGGTTCCGTGGTAACCATGGTTACCTGGATGATTTCACTCCTTATAAAGTAAGAAGAACACATATTCTTTATATTCACGCACACACGAACATGATAGTGACCATGCAGCCACTCGTGTAGAACAACAAGCACTCAATCAGTGGACATCATTACTTTAATAGTGACACTGTGCATTTCAGTGTTATTACATTACATATAAATTATGAATGACAAAGCTTTAACGGAAAATTAGACGTCTCTATTTACAGCTTCTAAAGTTGACAGCCAGGAGACATCAGGCCTGCACTCCCCAGTTTTGGGTTTTAGCGCAGGTCATCATTAGCTGGCCGACCTGAAAGTTGAACCCTGACCCCCTGTGGGGCACAGCCGAGGCTCGCTGCTCAAGGCTGAGCTCTGAAGTGACCATCAACAATGGATGATCAATTAATACAGATGTGTTAAGTAAAAAAAAAAACAACGCGAGACAGATTCACGTGCGTGTAAGCAGACATACTGCGAGTACTTTGTATAAAACAGCAGAGC
>CAAKHC010016401.1:0-23099 GCA_901007825.1 Macroramphosus scolopax | reverse complement strand
TCCCTCTCCCCCCCCCCCCCCCCCCCCCCCCCCCCCCCCCCCCACACACACACACACACACACATACACACACATGCAGTAGTTTTGTCCTAAAAAACAAAAGACCCTCGTACGTGATCAAGGATTCAAATCAGGGCTCGTTCTTCCGATGATTCTCCTTTATGCTTCTTGTGATGGGACATCTGATTAAGTGATGATGCATCGTGTGTCAGCTTTATTTCTTTTTAAATCAAAAGCACACATGAGAGATCCAGAAGGCTGCGGGCACACGATGAAGCACGAAGAACAAGAGGCAGTAAATGTTTGGGAGCTGAGATATTCAGCATCAGCTCAAACCGCAGATGATGAATAACAAGGAGATAAAGGCGACGCATGATAAGACTTCTGATGCTCGTCGATATGAGACACACGATGTATCCGCTCTGCGTGGAAGCGTCCTTTTTTATTTTTACACGCCGTAGGTGGGTTATAAACAATCCCTCGGAGACGGTGATGAGCACGACACGACGGCCCCGCAACATGTCTGCAGGAGAAATAATTCAACTAGTGCTTATGGGCTTGTTTTTATAGCACACGCAAACAGAACAGTACGTGCATACATCAAATACTGCCGACACCACCTGCAACATCAACTGAACTCAAGCCTGGAAATTAAAGATGAAACGAGCTCTGAGAGAGGAAGTAAGTGGATGAAAGAATAGGAGCAATAATGTTTTCTAGTGTTTGTCTAGTGACTGCAGAGAGAACATCAGCATACGTACATATATCTTATAATGTCACTGAAGATGAGAAGGAGGATAACTGGATTTTATTCAGCTGCCTTCATGATTAAGGAAAGCTCTAATTCGCTTGATAAAATGAACCTGTGCTCATCCCTCGATTAGACTCGATATCCCACACATTAAACAGCCATCTGTTTCCTATCGGACGGTCTCCTGCAGTCGGTGCTTGCATGACTGCAGTACCTCTCTCAGCGTGCACACAGAGGCATGCAGACGGAGGCATGCACGGGCTGTCCGTCAACAGGTCAATCCCAATAAATCCAGCAGTCTAAATGATTTCAGGTCTCATGCAGCAGAGTGATCGATACGGCGATGGAGAGAGAGAGAGAGAGAGAGAGAGAGAGAGAGAGGCAGGACGAGCCTCAGCATCAGCCGACTCCAGCGGAAGGGGAGGAGCTGGCGGGGAAACGGGCTACAGGGGGACTGCGGGGCTTTTAATTTCTGGACAAGCAAACAGCCTGACTTGTCGTTGTGTCAGGGGAGCGCTAATTGGCAATTCAAAGACGAAGGCTTTACGGTGGACAGCCGCTTGTCCAGGAACCCAACACCCATTGACACAAAGTCAATGACGCACACGTTGGCTTGTAGAGTGGACTGACACACGGGTGCATCACACACACACACACACACACACACACACACACACACACACACACACACACACACACACAGAGAGCGTTTGAGTGAATCCGTCGCATGCACACACATCTGTATCTTCTGTTTGAGCATCTGTATGTGCATATACAAGCAGACATCTACTTCCTGTCGGAATATTAGATAACACGCATGTTTCAGCTAATTCAACACGCTCTCCTCCCTCAGTGTCTGATGGCGGCGCTTCCTCGCTCGCTAGTTAGGCAGGTCAGATACATCGGTATCAGGTGCAGAGGGTCCTGCGGAGGTATCTGACACCGGGGACACACACCTGCCAGAGGTTGCATGGACAGTTAACAGAAGTGCATTTACATGTGCGATGGTTTCCTCTACCTTCCCTGCAGCCCACAGAGACCATCACACCACACCTACAACCGCTGCATCAACAAACGGAGTCAGATCACCTCCAGCCTGCAGCTACCAACTCCTAAAAGTCCACTTGAGGAACTTTCTTCAGACCTCTTGGTTCCAGGCAGCTCCCGCTGTCACCCATCAGCCTCCTGAAAACTCTCCGGCAGGAACACAGAACAGGAGAGAGAAGGGAGCCGAGCACGAGGTGAGATGTGTTTTTCTTTTTCTGAAGGTCTTCAGAAGAGGTGCTGGAGGAGCAGCGGGGCTAATCACAGGACGGCCGAGGCGACGAACCGGCGGACGGCTCCGACACTCAAAGAGAACTAGATGTCGTCCCTGAGAAACCACTAATCTCTTCGAGGCCTGTAACCCACCGGCCACCTTCTCCTAATCCTCTTATGCATTGTGAGACCTGCGGTTCACCGACAGCTGGTGGTTCCGTAACCTCTGGAGACTCAAACACAAACACACGGATCCATCTCAGATCTGGGAGATGCAAAACATCAAGATTCCTCCAAGACTCCAAACCGATGAATTAAGGATCAGACGATTTGACATTTGATAAAAAGGCACAGGTGTAATTAACTTTCATGGCGGCTGCATTCCATTTATGTGAGTCAACACCCGGCGGCTGCATGCTCACAAACTAGGATGGGTTGTTGGCTCGATTAATGGAATGCAGCCATCGTTAACGGAAGTGTTTCCACCTGCTGATTGGACGAGTCTGAATATTATCTTAGAAAAGATCCCAGTCCAGAGACGGCCGTGAAATCAGCTTCAGACTTCAGATTCATTTAATTAGCACGTTGGCGGCGGGTTCACGTTCACTGGAGGGATTAAAGAGAAGAAGAAGGTCTGAGCAGCACGATTTGTTTTTTATGAATAATTGGTAGTGTCGAGGGAATTAAATCTTTTGAGTGCTGCAACCTTCATTTGTCCAAAGCAACAACACCGCCTGTGTTGGCGACACCGCCGGAGCCTCAGTTAGTCTTTTATACTTCTAGTTTTCGACGATGCTGCAACTAGAATATCTGATGTCTTCTCATCGCAGCCGGTTAGGAGCAGTTCTGTGAATACAAGCTGCTACTTGGTAATTCATTAACAATCAGTTGTGCTCATGTCTTTGTGAGCAGATGGACGTGTGATTGATTGATGAGAGGTTTGATCTGATGCACCTTTGCAACTCTTTTAGATTTTAAAAAAGGGCGAAATATTTCTGCATTGATGTCGTCATGTGGACTCTTTGTTTCAGCCCATGAACATCAGTGTTTGGTTCTATCCTCCTATCTGACCTATGAACGCCCCCCCAGGCGTGTGTTCATCGTCCAGTGCTGACCTACTGCTTCCATGGAAGTCTGCAGCCCTACGGGGGCGGGAGGAGGAGCGAGGGGCAATTAACTATGACATTTGTAACGAGCACATTAACCGTCGAGTGTGTGGATGGAAAATGGTTTTACTGTGAACAATCAACACTTGATCAGGAACTAGAAGCAGCGCAGCAGGATGAACTGTGGAGCGGTCGCCTACTGGGGAAGGAGCAGAGACTCGCTGCAGAGGAAGCAGCAGGCTGGAAACAGAGAGGAGGAAACAGGACTTAGAGAATCAGTGAAACGTCTCCTTTTTTTAGGCAAACAGGTCTCTCTGACCGCCGACCGGCAGCCCTCCACACCGAACGGCTCATCAGGGCACAGCAGGGATCACAGCCACGACCCCGGATCACCTCCCCGCCTGATTGAAGCATGCTGGGTGATTATGTTCAGTTAGTTGGCCACCCCCCGAACACACACACACACACACACACTTTGAAAACCATAAGGAACCTAAGGAGTATTACCAGCACACAGTCTGGAAGCACGTCAGGTCGACTGGAGTCTATTTTTATAAATGTTATATTCACCCTGACGTACAGGATAGATCTCCATGTCCCTCTCTCGGAGGCGGTGTGTGTGTGTACGAGTCCTCGGTGCGCCGCCGTCCCGCTCAGCTGACAACACTGCTGCATAAAGACTGTCATGAGCACCCCCCCCCCCCCCCCCTCAACTCCTAGTACCCCCGTGGGGGATGTTATTATTGTCACGCGCCATTTTCTCCAGGGGTCGATCATTCTGGGTCTGACGAGGTCACAGCCTGCTGAATATCAGCTCTATCAGCGCTGCAATAAAGACCGACGTCATGATCGATTCCTGTTGTTCTCCCATTAACTGAACAATTGTTTTGCCCATTAAATGTCAGGAAGATGCGAAAATGTTGCTTGTTTTGTTTGAGCGAGACTCAAAAAAAGCAAAGTAATCAAAGAGCAGAGAGGAAGGATCCTCCGGAGTCACTGCTGCTGGTTGGCCGGAAGATCTACGGCGCTCCAGCAGGACGGGGCAGATGTTGGAGAGGAGACCAGTCCAGCTGCAGATGTTCGAGAGGAGATGAGTCCGACTGCAGATGTTTGAGAGGAGACGAGTCCAGCTGCAGATGTTCGAGAGGAGACGAGTCCGACTGCAGATGTTGGAGAGGAGACGAGTCCGACTGCAGATGTTGGAGAGGAGACGAGTCCGACTGCAGATGTTGGAGAGGAGACGAGTCCGACTGCAGATGTTTGAGAGGAGACGAGTCCGACTGCAGATGTTTGAGAGGAGACGAGTCCGACTGCAGATGTTCGAGAGGAGACGAGTCCGACTGCAGATGTTGGAGAGGAGACAGTCCGACTGCAGATGTTCGAGAGGAGACGAGTCCGACTGCAGATGTTGGAGAGGAGACCAGTCCTACTGCAGATGTTGGAGAGGAGACGAGTCCGACTGCAGCCGAGTTGATGCGCCGCAGGATAACGAGTATCTAATATTTGACAACCTTTCTAGAACTGAGCGCTGTTCCTGCCCTTGTCTGGAACAAACATTTAAACTCTGGAGGTCTTCTGGTTCTCGCCTCACATTTCTTCAGAAACACATATTGATGGAGCAGAGGTGGAAGTTATTTACTCTGGCTCACAGAGCCTGCGGAGGAAAGTCTGGAGGAGGTCTGAGGTAGAAACAGTTGGATCCTCTTGATATGTGGGCAAACGAGGAAGAGGAGGAGGAGGCTTCCTCACTCCCGACCCTCCCACATGTCAAATAGCAGAGCAGCTTCACATGTGGGTCAACGTGGGAGGAAGGTGAGGAGCAGTTAGCCGACGTAAACACCCTCCCCGACGTGTTTCATGGAGTACACAAGCATCGGACCCCCGAGGGGGAACAGAAGCAGGCAACACCAACCCCCCCCTCACCCCCCCGAGGTGAGCCCATCTGAACACAGACACACACTAACATTTACATGCGTGGTGAGTCATGCACAGTCACATTCCCTCGCATCAATTACTAAATGAAGGAAACTTTCGGGTTGTCTTTTTCGGGGAGGGGGTCTATAAAACTTTCATATGTGCCGGCATCATATCAGTTAGATTCTTACACAATACTGCTTTTACAACGACGCACACTACGATACTCAGTCATAAAGCATCTAAAAAAAGCCGTCTTATACAAGAGCAACAACACAAGACGATAAAGTAACAGAATGTTTCCAGCTTCAGTCCGTGAAAACGGAGAAACAAACGCAGCTTGTTGTTCTCCGCATGGCCCGGCTGCCACTCCACTTTGCCCTTGAGGAGCTTGAAGAGCAAAGGAGAGGAGCCGGAGAGGACTAATCAGCCCTTATCCCGGCTTGTTTCTCATCCTGATAATACAAACCTTCCTCTGAGTGAAGCAACGACCCACGTGGAGTTTGTCTTTACACAGACAGATTGAATACGATCACCTTGCCAGATAGATCGCCGAGATTAACAGGCAGCGGAGAATAACGATAAACATATGCAGGATAATAGCACGAGCTATCACAAGCCATACCCCCCCCCCATAGACCTACAGTTGATGATGTCACTGTGAATACAAGAATATAAACAATACATACAATACATCTGGGTCAAGGACACACACACACACACACACTGACCACTATTAGCTGGGCTTCAACAGGACAATAGCAGCTGAATGTTTGAGGCTCTGAGTTGGACATTGTCGCCCTGAACAATGTCTGTGTGGCGTTGCTTCGTCCAACATAAACAGAAGCTTGGAGTGATAACAGGAACAGACCTGATGAACAGAAGCTGTGCAGCTCTGGGTGGATGTACGCACAGGAGAACTAGGAGGTGTACAGCACAAGCTGTGGGTGAAGATGAGGAAGATGATGCCAGGAGAACATTCGTGGTGAAAGCCCCGGAGAGGGTTAATGAGTTTAACGACAGGTTTCCTTCTATCAGCTCACAACACCGTCACACCTCCTACACCCGTTAATTCCTGACTCCTCCTGAAAGGACTATTGACCAGCCGCCCTCTCATATCATGTGTCAACACTGAAGAGGACGGTCGTGGTCCACCTCAGACTGCAGGTGAAATCGATGTCGGACCCTCAACAGCCAATCAGCCATCTCGGAGCAGCGTGTTGCGCCTGTATGACAATCGGCTGCACTCTGAGAATCTCGTTGTCTCGCTTCCTCCGGTGCATTAAACCCCATCCGGCCATATGCTGCTCATTATACGTAATGGTGGACGCGGCTCACCCTCATCGCTTGCAGCTTCTTCCTCATCAGCGGCGGCTGTATGGAGCCAATTTCCCCGGCAGAACTTAACGAACAAACATTTTTATGACTACAAAACACCATTAAAAAAACGACTGCGCTTTGATTTGCAAAAATATAAATTGTCTTTTTGGACGAACACGTCTGATAAATCTCCAGAAACAAATACAGCACCAGTCGTTCTGCTTTCTGATTATCTTACAAACCACCTGGGTCCTTCACCCTCCACAGCAGCAGGTGGCGCTGTGACGAACTCTACTCGGCTGAGGATCGTTCTGTCCAGCTACATGAGACTGAGATAACTCCTAATACTGACTATTGTGGCTGCAGGCGTCTCGTCACCTGCTGCTGGTGAGAACTTAGAGAACTCAGCTCCATCCACCATCTCCCAGCTGAAGGCTGGTCCGACTGGGCAGTGCTCAGACCGTACAGGAGCTCCACAGGGCCACTGCGCTGTCTCCTTTTCCTTTTATACCTCGTGCACCTCCGGCTTTCAACACAACTCTGCATCACGCCACTCGCAGAAGCTCTCAGACAACTCTGCAGCTGCTGGGTGTCAAAGTGACGAGGAGGAGGAGGAGGGGGAAGAGGAGTACGGACAAATTGTTGCTGGGAGAAATCGTCTGCTTCTGAACATGGCCGAGAGCAGGGAGCTACAACACCGGCACCAGACGGATCGAAAACTGGCAACATCCCATTAATCACACGTACAGAGTAACAAGAGAACAAATAATTAACATCAACTCCGTTCTGTGTTGTGTGAGACGCAGGCAGAGCTCACAATCCCAGTAAACCTCTGACAGGCTTCAGCATTACCCACAGTTCTGTGGGAAATTGATCCGAGAGCTAATCCATACGATTCGAGACGAGCACGATGAGGAGAAGCTGCAGGAACAGGAGAGGCACAGATATAAAAACTTAATGAGAAAACAAGCGGAGCTGCATCTCAACATGGAGTCTTTTAAGGAGATTCTCTCTCGAGACCGACCACGGCCGGAGAACGAGACATGCAACAGAAACACGTGTTGCGTAATCTTCTCCTGCGAGCGCGGGCGAGTCGGCTGCAGGGATGAAGTCATGAGAGCTGCGAGTCCTCTCGGAGTGTTTAACTTTGTGCTGTGGAGGAATAAAACAAAGCGACCGGGCAGCTGATCCAACCTTCCTGTGAAGGGTTGAAGGGAGAACTCGTCGTCCCCTTTGGCTCAGTGAGCACGTGAGGTGAAAGGTCACGTTCATTAGGTCACATCGGTAATGAGGCTCGACACGTTTTAATTAACGTGTGCACACGGTGCCAGGAATGTTTCCAGGATTGAGTACAGATGTGAGGGAGCCGGCTAAAAGGAGCCTTTGATAGGCTGTTATTATTATTATTATTATTATTATTGCAGCTCAACAGATGTATGTTGTCCCAGTAGCCTGTTTATTGTTTAATTCATTCATAACCTGTTTTTCTTTTTGACTGGACTTCTGAAGGAAACTTAAAACGGACGAATCCCGGTGCCAAGTTCTCGGTACGATCATAAAGAAGCAGCAGCACACATGCTGATTGAGACGGAACAAGCTGGTCCTGCTTGTGCAGTGAAGCTCCAACAGTATTGGTGCCAACCTTCCGAGCACCAGTGATGCAGGTGGGACGAGGTGCGAGGGACGCTGGAAGACACCCAGCCAGCTGCTGAACTATGGAGCAACGTCCTCCAAGAGGCTGTGAGGGGCCTCAAGTCCGCCGCACATCAATGAATGACTCTCCTCTTTAGTGGTTTGGATCCTGCAGCGTAAAGCTGATCCGTGCTTCAACAGGTAAGAGTCTTCTACTGAAGACGGGATGCTGATGGAGCGATACATCCCTTAGCTTCATTGGTGGTGAAGGCTCCATCCTCCATCCTGAAACATCCTACACGCAGTATAATAAAAAGGGACTTCAAAGGGCTCATATTAATTGTGTGGCCTGAACTCTAACGATTTCTGCTGAGTGGATACAAAGATCCTTTTCGTTTGATCCTCACAGCTTCTGACGGAGGGGAGGTGAGGTCATTTAGGAGCCGGATCCCTGCGGGGAACTAAACGGAGGGGAATCATCAATTCAGAGAGCAGCAGACCCCGTTGCTCAAACACCACTGATCAGACTTAATCACAGGATCATTAGCCGGGGAGCCCGTGATGAGTCCGGGGATGAGCCGCGCGTCGACGCCACATCCCGGCGATCAGACCGGAGAGCCCGACCTTAACTCCTTAAAGTCGGAGGCTCCTCCGAAGGCTCAGTTGGCCCCCTCAGCGTACAAAGACCTTTCTCAACCTGCGCTGCCTACAAGGAGCAAACTCACGCCTCATTAGAGAGTCGGCGTTTGCCTCGAACGATGAAGAGGTGAGCTCATAAGATTAAATCCTCGGGCAGAGGAAGCGGGTGGGAGAAGAATTACGATGCAACAGCAGCTGATGAACTCTGGATGTTTGTGTTGGGTCAGTTTTATCTGCTGGATCAAACAGAGGAATATAAATTATTAATCATTGACATATGCTCATCTTCAGCTGGACGATGTCTCGCTGCACAAACCTCGATCACAGAGTTCAATTATTGATTTTTGCACCAGCGCATTTTAATGAGGACATCAGATCCGACCCCCCCGGCGCCGCTACGATGTGCTCTGTTGTTGGACTCCGTGGCATTCAAATACTCACTGAATAAATGAAGCAGCTGTTTGGGTCAACAGGAATCCGGGGAACAATAATCTGAGGATCAAGTCCTCACAGTGTCACTCGGCTGGACCGATACAGAGGAATTAGATGGAATCATCCCCCCCCCCGGCCTCGGAGAGGAATTAACTGCAGAAGCATTCTGATATATCTGATTTGTGGAGCTGCTCAGGTCAATTCATATTTAAGGGCCCTAATACACAACCCTCTTTAGTTCAGGGACATCCAACCATAATCAATAATCAACACAGCCGAGCCTTTCAGCCCCCGCCCCCCCCTTACATTATGTCCAACATTGATCCGAACCCGAACCCGTGCCAGGTGTAATCTGTTCCTGCTGAGAGCAGCAGCGGCTGCACGGAGTCAGAATGCTGCAGCGGCGGGACATCGAGGACGATAAGAGAAGCAGGTTGAGTTGGTAAAAACAGGTTTGGTCAAAGAACCCACATGATTAGACACATAAGCATGTTTGCACCTCCGTTTAAAATCATTTCCTCCTTCCCGACCTGGCAGGACTCTCCTCAGAGGTAAAGGAGGGTGAAGATAAAACTACCTCCTGACAGTGAACATCAGAGGACGGAGGACCGCAGGTTCCTGACACTCGACTGCTGTTTGCATCCCACCACAGATTTAAACTCTTTAATGCAGCGGCGGCCTGAAACCAGGAGAAGGATACTTAGCCTGTGCACACACACACTGCCAGGAACGTTGATATCTGCCAGCACATTAATGAACGCAGCGGCGCGATGTTGATCTGGCTCTCGACAGAAAGCCGCTATTACAGTCGTCCCTTTAACAATCAGACTTCCTGCCAGGAGCGGATTTAGATCCCAAAAAAAAAAAAAGGCAAATCCCTTCCAAATGTTCCTAAACCCGCGAGAGCAGCTTGATTCAATGCTCTCTTAAGGTAAAGCACACGGAGCCAAACAATAAACTATCACAAGCTGCCCCGGGAAGCATTAAGCGTGGATAATGCGTTGACTTCGGAGAGCTGGCTCAGCGAGGAGACGACTACCGGTTCGACTTAAAGAACTCCGATCCTCGTTATACACGTCCATAATGCTCGTATCAAAGTCAGAGTGAAGACTAATTTCCTGATCTCGGGTTGGGATGATGTTACTTTAAGGTTTTTAATGGGACGGTTTAGGGACCCGTCGATGTTCTGGAGGTCGGTAAAGAAAAACAAAATCAACATCGGCACGCTTGTGAAGTGCTGCAATGGAAAGATGGCGCACACGCACACGCACACACACACACACACACACGCACGCACACACACATTCCCATCATCATTCATCTCAGGAGGAGCCAGCAGAAGCAGACGAAGTCCCAGCAGCGAGAACGATGCAGCAACTTTGACTTCCAGGCTGATGTGTTTTCTCTCCTCCGGGCTCGGAGGGAACGAATCAGACGTGGTAATTACTGCTCGCTCTCTTTCATTCCTTCCTGACACTGAGTGAAGCCGAATGCTCTTGTTGCTATGCGCTGCTCTCTAATACCCTCTCTGATGATTCCAATTCATCAAGACTGCAAATAAGAAATGATTCATTTAACAGGAAACAAGGCCGCAGTTTCACGATTGAACTGTATCTTTGAACGATTCCCTTCAGGGGACCGACGTCGTCCTGCAGGCCCGAGATGAAGAGAAGGCCTCGACCAGCAGAGGCAACACATTTCCATTCTTCCTCCTCTTGCTCGGTTCCTCCCCCTGTCAACAGGTGGACCTGAGCAGGGAGCTGTTGCCATACCAACCGATGCTTTGAATCAAGGCATCAGATCACTCTGCTCCACCAGGAATCAGATATGCATTAACGAGATGAAAGCAGTGCGTCACATACGTTTAATTAACATCGCTGCGTACGAACCGCGGTGAAATAAATGACCGAGAGGTTCCATTTCCGGGATGTTAAAAGAAGCCTTTCTCATGGTGGAGAGGACATGCAGCGACGGGGGCTGCTCATGGGAAGACGCCTCGTTTCTTCTCCCCTCGTCTCTTGGCCCCGTCAGGCCGTTGCCAAGAGGAAGCTGGCACTGCCAGAAACGATGACATCGCCTTGATAGACATCCTCCTGCTGTCCAAGACAAAAGGGAAGGATAGAGATGATCTGAAACGCTGCCACGTCCTACTCCACCTCCCCTCCCTCTCTCTCTCTCTCTCTTCCCTTGAGGCAAACTACTTTCATTCTCTTCCTACTCACCTCTTTTGCATATTCCCGTAGTACCTTGAAGGCATGTTTTTTTTCCTGATCGTGATAAGGGGAGATAAGCCTTCGCACACTCAAAGTTTTTGTCATGCTCCCTTTGTTTGACGTCATGGAAATCTAGTTCTTCTGAGCATTTAATTAAATTCTCCTCCTGCTGGCCGCGCTGCGGCGTCTGCTGCTGTGTCGAGACATCGAAGGCTGGAAGTGGCAAAACCTCTGAAGACCATCTTATTATTCCCTGAGGTTGCAGCGGTTGTTTGACTCCATGTGTGTGTGTGTTGTCAAGCTTCTACCTCTCAAGACACCTTGTTACTAAAAGCACCAAACCAGGGTGGTCCTCACTCAAAACCGTCGTCATAATGTTTAAGTATTTCTTCCAGTCGCCTCTCAGACAGAAAACTCCAGAATGCATCTTCCAGTTTCTCTTGTAATCGATGCACGCCGACACTCAACATCTGTGCAGCGTGCAGCAATGAAGGGAGCGTCATCTTCAAACCGGGTACCAAACCGGCTGCTAATCAATACGTCAGTCAGAGCGTGGAGACGGCGCTCCGACACGTGCAGTGTAATTATTCACACGACACTAATGTGCTCCTGGTTTTCCGATGCCAGGCAGGTAAACACGCCGTGATGGAGGCGACAGCTTTCATCGGCGAACACAAAGGGCATGTGACACCGTAATGTGAGGTGATGTACCTGCGTACGACGGAGCCATGAATCACTGTCGTGGCCTCGGGTTTGAAAGGGCCCCGAGATGTAAACAGCACATTAAAGCTGCTGTCTTCAACACCTCCTTTCTGTGAGTAATGTGATCATATTAAGCCTTCAGTGCAGCGGAGCAGAGATGAGCTGCCTGGTCAGAAATCTGTATCTGTTTCAAACCCGGCTTCGTGTGCAAAGGTTCAACAGATAAAGACAACGGACCTTTGGTTAGCATGCAGACGGTCTGTGCAGCAGGGCGGAGACACTCCGGAGCTGCAGCTGTAATTAAGCACCTGCAAGCCGGAATTCAGGGACGAATCTCATCTCACCTCAGGATTTATGAACAACAGGTAAATAAACCTTTACAAGGCAGCCATGTTTTAGTAAGACTCAGTTGGTTTTGAGTTGTTGACCAGCCTTGAGTGGAGACCCGAGTTCACCCCCCCAACAAGGACTCGTTCCCGTCCCCGGTGATTCGTTTTGCTTTGTCAAGGCGGTCGATGGATTTCATGACAAACACCGACCTACTTCACTGTGTTATATGTGCTCAGCTCTCTTTATCTTCAATCTGGGAGTGAGGCTGACACGTTGTCCCTCTCAGCTGCCGACGTCTTCGGATCAACTTCCGCGGTTAACAAGGAAAAACATTTGCTGAACGCACACAGCGACGAGACGGAGAACAAATCATCACCGGATCAAAACAATAATCACTCGGCGGCTCGTGATGATTCCCGCCGCAGAATTAAGTCAAATCTTATCAGGCTGCCAGAAACCGGTTTGATGTATGTTTAGATTACGATGCATATTCGACCTAATTTCCAGCGATGCGAACGTGTTTCGACGTCGACGCTCCTTCCGGCTTCCCCTCACGAGGTTTAAGCCGGGTTTTGATTTCACTCAGAGGGAGCTTACACACTAGCTTAGACTCTTCTTTGGAGAGGATCCACGACGCCTGGTTGTAGGAGAGAGAGAGAGAGGAAGACCGAGGAGGGACTCAAGTGACAGATGGTCCTGCTCGGTGTCCATGTCTGTGGGCAGTAATGCAAACAATGGGTCCCGAATACATGTTGGCATCTCTTCATCAACGGGGCTAGTGAGCCGAGTCCGTAGTCGCAAATGAAGCCCCCCCCCCCTCTTGTTTTCCATTCAGCCTGAGATTTTACAGCCGCTGCTCCTTTATTCTTCCACTGAATTATCTTTCCTTCTGCCTGCTGCCATCTCCATCACTTTGGTTTCGCTCTGCTCACCAGTTCACTGAGCTTCGCCCGTTCACTCTCACTAACACTGCTCGCTCTCTCTCTCTCTCTCTCTCTTCCTCTCCCTCTCTCTCTCTCGGAGTAAGAAGTCAAAGATTGCTGAGCAGACTCTCCTTGGCTGACTCCTGTTTAGCCTCCCGTAGGATTTACTTTGGGGGCGGATCTTCAACTCCTTGTCTTGTCCTGGAATTAAGTCTTCTTGTTGCCGGTATTGCAGGTGGTGGGTAGTAAATTATACCCCGTTCCTCTCCAATCCAGCCGGCACCAGAAGTGAAGTGGAGCGACCTCACCAATCCACAACCTATCAGGACCGCCATCGCCTCCTTCGTAGCCAAACCGCAGCTCCCGTGAATAAAAACTCATCAAACCACCACAAACACTCACCGGTCATGTAACCACACACATCACAGCACAAACAAACAATTCATCCGTCTCCTCTCCCTCCATCATCTCCCGGCGCACTGGAGGCGGCTCGATAAGGTGAAAGCATAAGAGTGCGTACGAAGAGAAATGAGTCGGATGTTGGACTGCGATGTATTGCAGCGGGCAGAGGCCGGGGGCCTAATCAGCATCAATCTGATTGGACGGGACACATCCTCCGGGCAACCTCTCTCAGCCTCCTCTCAGCCTCATTCAGTCTCCCTCCCGCTAACAGGTAGAGCGGTATTGATGGCCGATCCCCCGGTGGTGGTTGGGGGTTTTTTTCGCTTGGGGTCGCGCAAAGCGCTAACATCTGTCACGGTGTTCTCCACAGCTCGTTATAAATCTGTCACACCGGAGAATACGGGAACATGAATAAGACATGGGGCGGGGAGACCTGTGTCATGGAGACATATGTTGTGTGTGTGTGCATGTGTGTGCACAACAAGTAGCCCATCGGGTGTATGAGCGACGTGTGTGCAGGTGTTCCGATGCTCAGAGTTTATTGGGGCTGCGAGACGTTCGTAGATTCTGCTGCCTGTTTGTTGCTGATGACGCGGTCCGACGCCGCCGTCCTGCACGCAATCAACAGCCAAACATCAATTAAGAGCGTCGCTGTGTATTTCTTTTATCGGTAAACCGGCGTCCCACCCTGAAGCCATTAGCACCTCTCACACACACAATGACCCTCAAACCATCTTCAATCAAACACGCCAGCGTGGAAGTGATGTGAATACACTGAAATCAGCGCTCAGCTGTCTGCCAGCGAGACGGCGCCGGCGGTTTGATGAATGCACAAACACTCAGAGACCCGATGTGACTGCCACTCTCTCTAATTAGTGCAGCAGTGTTTCATCGCAGACCAAAACACAACTTCTGTAAATCTTGTTGGGGAAAAAAAAACCAACTTGAAAGACCCCAGCGAGCAGCGACGCACTGCCTCCCTCTCTCTCTCTTTGTTTATTTAACTCTGCTCCACCCTCTCCTCCAACAAAGCCCGGCTCTGTTTACCCAAAGACGCCCATTCATGACGACCGTTGGAACGCCGCGGATGAGTCCTTTAAATGCAGATCAGACGTGGCATTTAAATGAATCAATGTTTTCTTTGAAGAACGAACCGAGACTCCAAATCTAAAAATCCCCTTCAAAAAGTCTAAATAATCGGGGGCTTACAGACGATGTGATGAAGAGTCCAAGTCAAGTCCCCGAATGAAGACGGAGACTTTAGGGCGTCGGAAACTTTGGCTTTTAAGTCCTAATGGGTTCAGTTCCATTGTCATAACTGGAAGTATATTAAACTGACAAAACCCTTTTTTTGCTCCTTTTCTAAGAGCGGATTCTCAAAATACTTTTAATGGCCTTACTTTTAACATGGGGGGCTGGGGGGGGGCACACATCTGCTTCCAGATGTTTCCATGCTGCCAATAGCAGCAGAATACTGAGCAGCTGTACAGTCCTGCAGGTGTAGTAAGCAGATCCAGTATCTAACAGTCGTGACCTCTTCTGCTTCCTGTTCTCTCCGTCTCTTCGCTCTGCGGTCGTCAGACGTTGCCGACTCCGGCTACTCTAAAGAAAACTAGATGAATACATCTTCTCCTGTGTGTCCGTCGGCCCTCGGCGCACTACATGTGAATGTCAAGGGTATCGAGGGAAGAACCACGGATCTAAAAACGCTGCTGCATATTTTGAGCTTACAGAAGCTTCCACATGTTACTACGAGCTGTTCAAAGATGAGAGCAGCAGCAACAGCAGCAGCGGCGGCAGCAGCGAGCGAACTAACATACTGCAGTAAAACCCATATCACACAAAACAAAGCACCAAAAGTATTAACACGTCCAAGCCCTCTGATATCCTGAGAATCACACGTACTCCAAATAACACTGTTGCACAACAAATACTATAATCCTCACTTATGCCACAGAAGCCCGGCGGCATCATGGGCATCGCTCGCTGTTGTCAGAGGCTCAAAGCACGCAGGATGGCAGCGAGTCAAGATACTTGTCAGGTGTGTGTGTGTGTGCTAACGATCCAGTTTTCACACGTTTGTTTCCATAACAATTAGAGGCAGTGTGACCTTTGCAGGCGCAGAGACGATGCAACAATTAGAGTTCTGTGCTCTGCAACATGTCCGTCTTGCTATCAGACCTTCCACATAAAAGAATGTGTAGATAGATTGATAACTGACTGATCTGAGAGGAGCAGCTGGGTGACGGACGGCCAAACCAAACTTAAAATCCTCCGATGTGACAAAAGTGAGCATAACAACACGGCACAAGGTCCCCGCGGTCTCTCCGAGGCGGAGACGGACCGGTGTTGCGCCGCCGTCCTTGTGCGAGAGCACAAAGAAATATACGAAGCTGAAAAGCCGACGCGCAGCTGTTGCAATGCAGCAGACAAAAAAAAATCACATCAACCTGACTTTCCTTTTCAAACCGCGAGATGTGTAGCAGCGTCCTCAGGAAACAGCCGGACCCTGGAGCACCAACCGCGGTGCGGGAGGTCAGAGGTGGTGTTTGTGGAGGCCAAACAGACACTCCTCTGCAAGCAAAGACAAGCAAACAGAGACGCAGGAAGATGGAGGGAGTTGATCTGGATGGAGACTAATGGACGAACCAAGAGCCCAAACCTGCAGGAGAATCACAGAACCTGCATGCATGCATACTTAAGAGAATGTCACTGCCTTTTAAGGCAATTAAACAACAACAGTGTTTGTGCTCGGCTGTGCAAACACACACAACCAACAGCAGGTAAACCCTGCACACACAGTGGAGAGATTAAACGGTGCGAGGGGACACCTCCGCCTCGCCATCCATCACCTCACTGATGAAGGCACCACAGCAGACCTTTATACAGCCCATTGAGAAGCTGATGACGGATTGAAATAACCGCGGTGTAATTAACAGGAGCCGGTGAAATGACCTCGTCATCCCGTCTTTGTGCCGAGCCGGTAAAAAAAAAAGACATAAAAAAAGCACAAACAAATCCATTAACCAAGATTTATGCGGCATTATTAAAATTCACAGGGACAATAATAGTCAAAGGGCGGCATTCCATCACGATCATTTAGGGCCCGGCGAGAAATGAGAATCAGATAGTGGATCTCACATCAGCCGTGGGGACGCGGGACCCTTTTTATTTGAACTCTTGACCTTTCAGATCGAGTATAACGAAGAGAAATGAATTCTAGTTGATCGGCTTACAAGGACGGAAGGTCAATTAATTAGATCCTCCTTGAAGTCACCTTGACGGAGGTCAAAGGAAAGAGGACGCTGTGTGAGGAGGGATTAGTGTGTGTGTGTGGGGGGGGGGGCTCTAACCCACAACATAGCAAGAACACGTCACAAAACTACTTGAAAACAACGCGTGGAATCGCTACATTAGATTTAATGACAACGATCGTAAAACAACATGAAGTCGATTAGCTGCGGCGTGGCGGTGATGTTCCTCAGACTCCGGGTTTTAAAACTCGGTGGCTTGTTCTGCTGGATGATTAGTTATGTAGCTCGTGACCCGTCTCTTAATTTCCCATCTCGCTGGTTCCACGACGTACGAAACTTATCATATCATTTAATTAAGTTATGTTATTTCTTGATGGTGTGACCTGGTTTGAACGATAGCGAGAGGAAGATCACTGGAGAGAGAGAGAGAGAGAGAGAGAGAGAGAGAGAGAGAGAGAGAGAGAGAGAGAGAGAGAGAGAGAGAGAGAGATAAGGACTAACCTGACTTCCACATGATGTTTTCGCTGCTTTGACATGCAGAATATTCGGTGTTGTAGAAAGTTGTTGGACGTTAAAATAACTACAGACGTCAACATGACGTCCTTGCACAGAATCTGTCTCAGCATCCCCCAAACTCCTGACATGACTCCCAGCAACAGAGGGAAGTTGACAGGAGATAAAACGCAGCATCACTACACTGTGCAAGTGGAGAACAGTCTCCTCATTGCACATGTTCACTGTGCACTCTGAACTTTGGCTCTGCTGAGTGACGGCGGACCGGATAAGTGGACCGATACTGTAACGATTGATCGCGATGGCAGCATGCATCTTAATTGTGTTGCACCACTTTCTATGAGCCATCTCAACCCATCAAGTTATTACACCCACGAGTTAAGAAGAAATTCAGGATAAACGCCGGCTGCTCTTCTCAGCCGGCGTTTATCTTCTTTGACATTGGAGAGGGGAAAATGCAAAAGCTTGCGAGGGCGGGGCTGAGAGCACACAGCGGTCCTGATGACACACGTCTGCAGGTGAGGGGAAGATACTCTGCAGAGGTTTATTTGTTCATTCCCTTCAGGTGCTCCGGTGCTCTAATAGGACGGCGGAGTCGGGATCCAGCCAGCAGTGAGCTGTCATGTTTAAATGATGGGAGTGCTGGAAGTCAGTTTCTATGCATATAATGTCTGTTCTGCAGCTACACAAGCAAAGGAAGCCAAACAAGGACACGGTGCTCCTCTCTCTGATGGGGCCGGCAATTTTGCCTCATCACCTCCCTCCTCCTCCTCCTCCTCCTCTTACGTCCCACTGTTCTCTGTGTTTTTTTTTATGTTTCCTATCCTAATTGCTCTCCTCCCCCCCCCTGCCTCTTACTGTACATTATCTTCCTCTCTTCTACGTCCCCGTCTTCTCGTTCCCTCTCATCACCCTTCCTCCCGTCCCCTCCTCGCCGCGCGGCGTCAGGGTCCTAACTGCCACTCACAGTGCGACGGCATCGAACAAAAGAGCAAAGCGAAAGGTCAACTTCCCCCGGTTGTCACTCAGCGCTCCCCACCCCGCCGCGTGTGTTGTGCAATAACCGGGGGCCACCCATCGATCCTCACATCATCGACTGCACACCACCGGCTGAATGCTGATCTCCCAGCTTCTCATTTAGGGGGCCGCAACTTTAAACAACAATTAAGCATGTTGAATGAAACCCAATCAAGGTTAACATGCAGATCGATGAGGGGAAATCAGCCATGAATCATCTTCAGGGAGGAATAACAAACTCCTCCGTGACAAATCCTCTTTACATCTCTGCTGTTTTTATCCAGAGTCGTAATGCTCCGCCGTGAGCGGTTGTACCGGCGTGACGACGTGCTGTTGTTCTGCAGGATGTTCCAAAGGAAAAAACACTTAAAGATAATTAGTATCAGAACCTCGGTTCATGTCACAGCTCAGAGGCAAAGATATGCATGTGATTATTGCAGAAAGGTGCCAAGTACAGTTCTAAAGAGTAATTTAAGTGGTACATCTTTTTAATGGATTTATGTAACACTCATCATCTCTGCCCTGAGCTGCCCCGAGCTGCCGTGCACGGCGCCGAGCGGCCCACCGGGAGCAGCTCAGGGCTCGGTGTCAGTGACCTGCATGCACAGGAGGAGCTGGGGATCGAACCGCCGACCCACAGATTAGTGGATAACCCATAACTGCCTCAACCACTGAAGTCATTAGACAACCGGACAAATGCCGATTTCATTAACACACATTTGCATTTCAAGCAACAAGCAATGCAGATAAGGAAGTTATGTTTTACTGGGTTTGTTAGCAGGATGACCCAACAAGTACCCAACCGATTGACACCAAGCATGGTACGGTTGGAGCATCCGAGGAAGGACCCATTACAGATGTTGGGCAGATCCATTCAACAAAGGGAAAAACAGCTCTTTTTAACATTAGATCTGGCAGAGTGCATCTCTGGTCGTCCTCTGCACAGGCGAGGTGCAACATCTACACAATCTACAGGTCTTAATAACCCACAGCCAGTCTGCTTCATGTGAGCCTCGTTAAGGGTTCAGTTCATCGCTTCGGACCCTGGCTTCATGATTATTGTAGAAAAGGACAGCGTATATGTTCATACCGAGGCTGTCGGGGGCTCCATGAATAGCAATGAGTGATCAAGGCCCTCTGTGCAACTGGGGACACGAGTACAAGCTGGTAACTAAATGGAGGAGACATCCACAGCTCTGGAAGGTGCTGGGGAACATATTAAATGCATTTTAACTGAGATCCTGTTTTAATGACTTCCCCCAGTACAGGCGACCACCTTTAAAACACCTGAGAGAATTAACCTTGACGTGTTGTAGACATGCGCCCAGGCCGGCTGTAACCATCCAAACAAGGCAGACTTAATGTGTCAGAGAGAAAGAAAAAAGGCTGATGTCTAATTTATGTGCATAAACCACATTGAGGTTCTCATTATTCAGAAGAACCAGTCAAACGTCCCTCTGCTGCTGGGAAGCACATTCGGGCATCTTTAAAGGGCTTTTCACAATTATCGTGTGATCTGACTCAATGCTTCCACCTAGCTTTGAAACCACAGAAGACACCTTGCTTAGCTGCAGGTGTGCACGCACACACACACATAGACAAACACACGCACACGCGGTCACTTCTTTTCCTCACATGCATCATCATCGCCTGTCAGTTCCTCTCTCCAACCCCACTAACTGATTGACAACGTGAAGAAGATCCCCTTCCTCGCAGCCTCAAGTAGGGCCTCAAGTATTCACATAGAAATACCAGTCCATTTATTACAGGGATTATCCGGGGGGGGGGGGGGGGGGGCACCGCGCTTACCTTCCTGCACCGCCTGGAAGGGGTTGTTAGGCTCGATAAGCTTCACAGAGTGTGTTATTTTCTCACTCTGCAGAATGTCGTCGTTCAGACTCAGGTCTGAGATGGCAAGTTGGAAAATCTCATCATCTCTCACAGCGTTTTCCTCGAATATGGCACCTGTTGAGTTGGAAAAAATAAAAGATCAGGACATGTCACGGATTGGTGAAGAAGTCACAGCCTCCCTTTAATGGATGGACGCTGCTTTTTTTTACAGAAGGTTCAGGACAATTTGTGGTGCAGATCTGAAACAATATTAAGTTGAATTGCGTCGTGGAACAAGCGCGTCCCCGGTGCGCGCGGACAGGATTCAGCACCGTGGAGAGCGACACGGTCGATGATGCGCCAAGCAGCCAAACTACCAAAATAAAAGATCAATAACTAATAGATTAATGCCACCTTGTGCCCAATAATAATGAGGCCTTGTGAGTGACGTGAAAATGGTATTTTTGGGAGATGCACATACACAACTGAAGGAGGCTTCAGGAAACGAGAAGCCTAATTGTAGGTAAGTCTAACCGCGGTATCCTGCCGCTGCACGAGGCACCGGCCAACGGGACTTGGATCGAGTCCCACCGCTGTATTAAGCACCTGCTGCTTGCCAGACTGTTGCAGTAAACTGTGAGCAGCAGCAGCAGCAGCAGCAGTGGAGTCCACATTTGCTCACAGTGACATTGACATTTTTATCAGAGAAACAACGCCAGTCATTTCAGAGAGGCCACGCGTGACTGTGCGCATTTACACCGGACCGGGTTGTTATTCAGTGCATGTACGTGTGGAGGAAGACGGGGGTCGTCGTCAGGATGTATTTATAACATGTGACAAATAACAGATCTTAACGAGTGGAGAGCCACGATGAGGATCCCCGATTTCTGGGGTGAAAGTAGCTCCTGGATCAAGTTTGTTGTGCGTCTTTAAACCGTAACTCCGCTGACATTCATCCCGTCTTCACATTGACATTGCAGTCACGTCCTGGTGGAAGTTGAGGCTTGTCGGATGAAGACAAGGGGCAGCTCGGTCTAAAATAGCCTCGACCATTTGCTTATTGGACATCACTTTCATCAAAGCTTCACCCACACAGGCCTTTCCTTTTACTGCAATCCGTGTTTTGAATACAGATGTGCAGTTTACGGCGCTGACAGAGGTTCGGATCGGATGCACGCGCGGCTGCAGTCAGCTGCCAGCCAAAAGTGCCATGAATGTCCTCTCAAAAATGAAATAATCACGATAAATAGAAGCAGGTCGGATGCATGCCAACTTTTCAACTCGCTTGAGAGTCAAAGTGTTGCTCTAACGCAGTATGCGAGCTGAATAGACTATTTATCCATCCCACCCTCTCTCTCCCCAAAATCCCGTGATCAAGCAGTATTCACTGGCTGAGCTTTGCCATTCTTTACACCTGCTAAGCCAAACTGCATGTTGTCTGCTTACCGATGTGTATGATGGAGTCCGCTCGGGCCGAGTTACATTGCAATATCCAGAGGGAAAGGCAGATCAGCAGCAGCTCCATCGCGGGAGATCAGCGCGGCGGCTCATCCAAGCTCTGCTCGGCTGTCCTGTACAGTCCAAATGGAGCACCGGAAGAAACCAAACAAAAAAAAGAAATAAAGAAGCAAGAAACCCACTGCGAAACAGAACTGAGGTCCTCTGTCGAGCAGCCGAGACGCGTGAGAGCCCCCACCGGAATGATTTACGGTCCTCTCTCTTTTTTTTTTTCTTTTTTTTTTTAAATCAACAAAGAGCAAACCGCAGGAAGGTGAGAACCAACGGGGACTCGAGGTGCCAGTGGAAAGACAGGCAGCCCGGTGAGAGAGACTGGTGCTCTCTGCCTGCGCTCCGGCGTCAAAAGCATGGCAAGCAGCGAGAGGATGCGGATGAGGATGAGGATGAGGATGAGGGACACCCCTCGAACTACACACGCAGAGACGCTCACATACACACTCAGAGAAAAAAAAGCCTCTTCAGTCCTGTCTCGATCACGTGACTGCGGAGACCTCACGACTCGGCTGCTGCGCCGACAAGCCGGGTAGAAATGATTTGGACCAGCCGGAGAAAGACGCACGGAGCCGATACGTAGAAAAAAAAGAAAAAAAAACAGGCGGTATGACGAACCAGAACGCAACAAGAAGTGCGGGACAGGAGCTCACACAGCCAAATCAACTTACTGATTCAAGGGATAAAAAAAGTCGACGGCCGTGCAAACTATCTGGAGAAGTTGTCGTTTCACGGGAAGACGCGTAAAAGGCGGAGAGCGGCGGGTTTCCAGTGGCAGCGGAGCGCAGCTGATGTGGCGGAGAACAGGATTACACACCGCGTTCCTCGGCGGCGGGTGATGGATGAGAGACAGGAGCCTGGCCGGGAACAGCTGGAAGGAGTTAACGGAGCGGCGCTTTGCAGAGGAACAAACATGAACCAGCTCCGGGTTTATTGTTTAGATATTCGTGCTTCAGCAGAAGTGACGACCTTCCGTTTCACTGCTGTGATGAATGTTGTTCGGCGGTTTGCTTTTATTGGTGTTACAATATCTCCTGTCAGCTCCACGCCAGAGTGTCGGAGAAAAATCCTGGCGTGTGTGTGGAGCTGTGAAGAAGAAGAGGAAGAAGAAGAGTTCCTAGATGGGCATAGCCTTACAATTAAAGGATATTTCTCGTGGGTTTGATGAAATACGGAAATATCTCTTAATTGTTTGGTTAAGTCTGTCGGAGGCGCAGAGCAGGAAGGTTCAGCACCACCGGGGGTGAACAGCTCCTCCACCCAGAGACCAGGCACCTGTAGAGCCAACCATCCTCCACCCGCTGAACATCAGCTGAACATCTGCCTACGTGTTTGTTTGTTTGTTGGTTTACTTT
>CAAKHC010016400.1:0-16465 GCA_901007825.1 Macroramphosus scolopax | reverse complement strand
GGGGGGGGGGGGGGGGGGGGGGGGGGGGGGGGGGGGGGAGCAGCAGCAGCAGCAGCGAGAGCGGTGGTCTGCTACATGGGCTCATTGAGCGAGGCCGCGCCTGTTAAAGTGAGCAGCTCGAGCCGCTGTGGGCGAAACCCGGTCGCATATGAAACCCAAGGTGCACTGCGGATCGTGCACAAGCGCGACAGCTTTGCCAAACGAAAATGTGGGTTTTGGCCCGGATGTTCGAGCGATTTTATTATTACCATTTTTTTAATCCCCACTGCTCCCCTCCACTGTTTAAGTCCTCCACATGCAGGGTGCTGGGATGCTATAAAAAGGCTTTGTGTATTCAATAATTGCTTAATAGTTCTATAAAACGTCATTGACTGCTCTTGCTGGTTAGGTTACATCCACTCCGGCTACCAGAGGGACTGACGTCTCTCACCCTCGGCCTTTGTCATTTCGCTAGTAAAGCACCCCCCCTTTCTCAAACCGCCTTTCTTTTTCCCTTCCACTCATCCATCCCTCACCGTCCGGTACGCTAGCGATATGCCTCTTGACAGGGGGAAACATCTGCAGCTCCCTCCCCTGTCAGTCCGTTGTGCGTGGGTCAGATGGAGGGCTCGTGCAACCTGGCACATCAGATCCGAACCCTGTCAGACCGCCTCATATCCCATCACCCATCACTCCCAGACGCCGAAGGAAGAGGAGAAGGACGCGGCTTCCTGGATGAGATCATCACTGTGATTCCGCCGCCGCACAATTTATGCCTTCCGCTGCTCACTCGCTCCGAGATGCATTCTTTATTTCAGCTCCATTAAAACTAATTGGTACATCGTTCCAGAATAAATGTTGAAGGGGAAACCGAGGCTGGTCATTCCTACTCAGTGCAACACATAAAGAGGATGAAGAGTATCGGCATATAGTGCAAAAGTTCACAATGTATTTATTCTTTCCCTCCTATCACTTATCTGTAATTGGGGGTCAATATTTGCTCTGGAGGCTCCTCTTATGGGAAGGATATCTCTTTACTCCGGCGTCCGGTGTTGCCAGCTCGCAGCGGAGAGCCCGTTGAAGGTATTATTCTCACCACCATGTAGTTCCCCTTCCTAATCCACCACACTAATAACGTTAATGGGAAACAATTTTAATCTGATTGCTTCTCTCCAATCAGTTGCTTGTATGTTTGATTAATCTGTGGTAACAGACGAGAGTTATTGATTGTCGGATGTGTTGACCTGCGATACCGCTATAATAATTCACAATCTAGCCTCTGTCAAGGTTTATTTATAAATCTGGATTCTTAAAATGGAAAGAAATGGATTGACTATTGATTAAATATTGGATTTAAACTGTTGACCGTGTGCGATGGCTCCCAGGTCAGGTCGAAGGGCAGCGAGGTCACGACATTTAATTGTCGCTCCAACCGGTTGCATCAAACCACTGTGGGACCACCTGGTTAATGTCATCTATCAGAACTACAATCACCCCCACAAGTCTTCCCTGCTGACGATATTATATTTACCTTCTTCTCATTTCGACGGGTGAGCGCAAATATTTTCCATTCTGGTTTTCTCCCAGCTTCATCTGGTAACTGAAGCTGATACGCTGCACGATCGGCACTCATAATGGCTTATTTGGTCGCCATCCAAAACTAATCTTTATCAAAGAATGTCAGGATGTGTTGCCGTATAGGAAACGTTAAACCGTGCAGGCGGTAGGTAGCACGCAGCTGAAACCTCTTAGAAAGGAGAGAGAGAAGGACGTGACGTGGGACTGATCCTCAGCTGTTCAGCTGTGAGGTCAATGAAACGTATTTAAGGTTGAGATACGTTGAGATTATTCGTACCTGTGATTCGTATAAAGGCACAATGACAAGTTTATTCTGGCGACTTTCTGGCGAAATGAGTCAGGTAGTCGTAAGGTGACGAATCGCAGGTTAGCTTCTGTCCAGGTTTGATGTCAGCAGGTGACAGTAACATCAAGTTGAGGTTCGTGTCTGTTGGAAAGGGAATACACGATGTCTATAGAAGAACAAAACCGGTGTTTGTCGGTGCGTCTGCGTGACTGAGCGCCACATGCTGCTCTGCACCGGGTATCGTATCTTCACAGCGGGATGATGTGCTGGCTCTAATTCCCTTCCATCAATCACGGGACTAATTTGTTTTCACAGCGCTGCGCTGACAGCACGGAGGTTCGCGTTACGGCACAGGGGGCTCAGACTGTATGTACATACGTGATAGGGAATGAGGCGGAGCACATCGGGCCTCCATGTTTCTACGGATGTCCTTCATATATTTAGAGTCTCTGCACCGACTTCCTCTGAGGCCATCAATGAAAGTCTGCCTGTATGAACTGGGAACAAACGGAGGGGAAGCAGGATCCAACTTCCTCTCAGAAGATGGGACATCATCAGAAGGTGTCTGAGTCAATCAGGACTTTAACAGAGAAGACATGCCTTCATGCATACATTGGATATCGCTCCTGAATAGAGAGGAAGTTAATTAGACATTCAGCCTTCCTCTAACGCCAACAGCACCCTGCCCCCGGTTACAGCTCAAGCCTGCCAAGTTTATTCATCCTAAGGAACTTGTCATTACTGTCTTATCCTACGCCTACGTCACCCATCTTTACAAAACACGCTTTCCCAGAAACCCTTACGCAGGACCACCCAGTCGGCTTCGGCATCGGGCAACCGGAGTCACCGCTTTCCTTAAGGAGCTACAAAACCACCAAGCCGGCGCATGTCTGTGTCCAGTCTCTACTTCCTGTGGTATTCGCGGGGTCTCAGAAAAACAGCACAAAGGGAAAGAAAGTGAGGTCATTATTTCGGAGCTCACTGTGTTGCATTTGAAAGGCATTCGACTGGACTTCCGAAGGAAAACATTCAGTCATGTGACAACCGCGTCCAGGCTCTGCCATCTCTGCTTGTGTTCCTTCGCTCAGTCACTTTGTGGTGAGTTATGATTTAGCGAAAAGTCTGATGAGGCCTGCAGCTCGGGCTCGGGGGGGGGCCGCGCATGTAATGGGCTGCCTCCTTGCATGCGTTATCGACAGAGGGTTGACGTTCAGTGCACCAAAGTGGCCATTGGAGATTTCTAAAGAGCTCTTTGAGGTGCAGGATAATAGCGGTGTGGTATGTGGGACCATCCCAACATGGCTTTTAGTAAGATGAAAAAAAAAAAAATACTAAATGGGGGGAAACGAAATACGGTTACGTCCCGATTCTTTGAGATTTATACTGCAAGTGTTGAATGAGAGAATCAAATCATGGGCTTGTTATTTGATGCTTTTTTCTCCAGACCATAAGTGGTTTCATCTTGCTGCCACTTGGGGAGGCTAAAGTACGGAACTGCCTCACACAGCTTCAGTCTATTATTGAACACATTCTCCTTTCAACTGTGTGTGTGTGTGTGTGTGCACCGTGCAGCACGAGCAGTGAGTAAGGCAAGGCATATCCCCCCCCCCCCAACCCCCCCCAGGTCTTTGATTATGTCTTCGTCTGTCATCGGGGGGCTTTTAAGTGCAGCAGCAAAGCTGTGGATCCCATAGTGACATAACATTAAGACGAACTCCGCAGGTAATGTATGAGGCTGTGCGGCTTTTAAATAAGCAAGATTTAGATGGGAGCGGAACCAAAGAAAACACCATATATCTACCGGGCCAGAAGTGTATTTGTTAACGCGGCGGTGGGGAAAGAGAGAATGGGATCGTGAAGGAGGTACTAATATGTGGACGCCTGACAAAAAGGAGGAATGTTGGCATGACACATGTTCGTCAGTAATTTACTTTGAGGGTTAAAGTGAAGGAAAACAGGTGTTCAGATGAATAATGAATATTGTCCTCAAGTAAGACATAAGAAGACTTAGATGAGGGCAAACCTGAATTATTTATTCACACACATCTAATGTACTAAATATAACATAACTCACAGATATAATAACCCCTCCGGCTTAATAATTTCCTCCCTGTTGTGATTGATATGAAACCAGCTGAAGCGTATAATAAACCCTTCACTAACCTGTTTGTTATTTTTGCCCTTGACGTCTTCGGCAATTAATTCCAATCAATAAGAAATCTCAGGCCTTTCCTCGTCGGTTTTGTTGATTTTCTTTCCTCCCTCTGAGCGAGCGCGCGGCTTATCCAAAGTACACAAACAGGCCACAGCGCACAGAGGCCTGGAGTCTGAACCTGCGTCCCACCGGCAGACCTTTTTTTTTTTTTTTAATATCCTGCAATAAATGCCGGCTAACTCGGATCACTGCGGGCAAACACGGTATGAGTGGATCTGCGTTACATTTCTAATGACCTCAGTAATTCCTTTCAAGTTGACTTCCGTCAATAAGAAATGTTCTCAACTGCGCCGGTGTCGTCCATGACGGTCAACGCAGCCGTCAACATGAGGTCAAAGGACCGAGCTACAGCGACGGCAGCCTGGTACCAGGTCTGCGTGTGGAAAACACCGCGTCTGTTGATGTAAAGACGTAGAAGTTGGCCTCCAGGATTTCTCAGTCCAGCTGTATGTGACATGTGTTGCATCACATGACAAAAACCACTGAGGAAAGAAACAGTCCAGATAAAACACACGTCAGGAGCATTTGTGTATGTAGGCCGACGCAGCGTCAACCGTCCTTGTATGTATTTACGCGGCTCCGAAGTTATATACATTTTATACGTCCGTGTATTTATTGCTTCTGCACTTTAAAAGCGAGTGAAAGGCCGGACAGACGTGAAGGAGCCGCTTTGCTTTCCTTTCCAGTTTGAGAGGCAGATAAGAAGAAGTAGAAGTAGAAGCCTCTTGTGGTGCCGCGGTCCGATTTCACAGAGCTAAATAAAATAAAAATTAGAAATAAACGACCTGTGACGAAGTGTTTGTTGTTGCTGCTCAGCCATGTTTTTTTAATTGTACGTTTTTCGGAGCTGTTCTTTCATCAAGCCGTGATCGTCTGTAGTTGCATGTCACAGATTCCAGGCTGACTAATAGAGCAAACGCTGTGGCAGATGGTGACCTTGTACACATTGTCTGACGCACATTCCAGACAACCGTAATCATTTTCTCACTGCCCTCTGTGTATTTTGTCATCTAATTTTATTCGCTTGCAGACTTTTCTTTTTTCATCACATCTCATGCTGTTGTCAGGTGTATCGTAGCAACGGCGACCGGCGTCGCCTCTCTTACGAGGACGGTGACTCACGCGATCTCTGCTCGGCGCGGCGAAACACAACATGTCTGGCAGGTTGAAGGAGAGCAGCAGGATTTCCACCTCTTACAATTTGCCCAAATCCTCTTTTTCCCACACATCTTTTAGATTATTCCGTATTGCGTAACCCTCGTTCATGCAGCCTTAAAACTTACTGCTAAACATTTATTATTTAAACTACTTAAATAGCGCAGCGACCGTTGGGTCTAATAGCTGTTTCATGTCTTTCCTGATAGATGGGTCTACAAGGGAACCAAAAACAAATGGAAACGTACAGCTGGTACCTCGGAGACGCGGCTTTCACAAGTTAAGCCAGAGGTAGTGAAAAAAAATATACATGAACCAGTCCTAATCCCGGATTGGCTGGAGCAATCACCTCCATAAAAATAGGGCGGGGGCCAGAAGAAAACTCCTGGCCGCTAGATTTATTGACAGAAAACAGGCCCTGTGTGACAAGAACCTGAGGGGAAGAGCAAGCAAATTCACTATTCTTAATCACCAAAGTGGGAGTTATAAATTTATTGGGATTTTAATAGGCTGTCGGCACAGCAGAGGCACCAGTGCTGCACATGCATAGAACGCCGTCCCATGTGGAGCCGCAGATTGTGTGTATGAGAGAGAGAGTTTGTTTTTTATGCATGCGTGCCTCTTTATATCTCTGTGACGGATGGTATCTCTTTTCTTGTGTCTAAGGGAGTCGGTGCGTTCACTCGTGCATGTGTGGCCCTGAAGTCAATGGCCCGTTGCATTTTTCCCTCGATGGCCGTGAAGGGGAAATGACCTTTAATATGCCCAGCCTTCTCCCCCAGTCCATATTAATGTTAATCTATCAGACTTGGAGGCTCCCTCGCCATACAACACCGCCAATGTTCCCGGGGCCTTGGGGTACAATCAGCAGGGCCGAAGCGAGCGCTGCTCACTGTAACGGTGGGAATAAAACAAACACACGGCAAATGATCTCTTGCTGATTTTTTAAAACCAAACAATCAAAAAAAAAACGATGCCACTGCTGATGGCATCAGTGAGAGATGACAGTAAAAGATAACGAAGGTCAGGTCAGATGAAAAGTCGTCGAAAGGGCTGCATCTTGACACCAAGATAAGTTGGTTGGATAAGTTGAGAAGACAAAACCAAACAACTCAAACAAGCCTCTCAATCCTCACTCTCAATCTGTTACAACTACATGACTACGACATCATCCATCCATCCATCCGTCCGTCCATCCATCCATCCGTCCATCCCCAAGGCGCTCCAAGGCCAGACAAGATATATAATCCCTCCAGTGTTTCTCTGAGTCCACCGAGGGGCCTCCTGAAGTTGGACGTGGCCGAAACACCTCCAGCAGGAGCCCCCAAGGAAGCATCCCAATCAGATGCCAAGACCAACTCAGCAAACTCCCTTTGACCTGAAGAAGCAGCAGCTCGACTCTGAGCTCCGTCCAGATGTCTGAGCTCCTCAGTCCACCTCTAAGACTGAGACCGACTCATCTCAGCCGTTTGTTTCCTATTTCATTCTTTCGATGCACTACCCCAAGATCCTGACTCTGGGTGAGGGTTGGAACATGAACTGACTTTGCTTTCTGACTCAGCTCGTCTTCACACATCGATGCTGATGTCGCTCCAATCCGCTGATCTACCCCTCACTTGTGAACGAGACCCTGAGACGCTTTGACATTTTGAAGAATACATTAGAATTTTAAGAGACTTGATTCAAGATTCAATTTTCCCGATAAACAATGTTACATAAACTGCTGGTTGGAGAACAACGACGTCAGTCCAAAGATGAACAACTGTGTTCATACCTTAAATAAAATAACACCAAAGATGATTTTTGTGCAACAACATCAAACAACTTAAGATATTGTTCATAAGTTAACCTTCACATGTTGCTCGAAAGTCCTCCAGTTCCGAATCAGGGCGACCCGGCTGTGATCGGGCAGTCGCTGTCCAGGATTGGGTTTCGCAACCAGTCAGCTGGAGCCCGGCAACACTAGAACATTGAGGTTACGCTGGTGAGTTTCCATGGACGAATGTGTTTACCTGTGTGAACATCCATCGCAGCATCGATTGGTTGAAATTAGGAGCATGCGAGGATCCCCGAAAGCTTCTGGCCAAAGTAAATATGTAAATAAACACGAAGTCCTCGTGGACGAAGCGCTAACAAAAACAGCCTGTTCCATTTGAAAGGTCTGAGGTCTGCGGTCTCCAGTGGCCGCTTGATTTGATTTGAGTAATCGGTTAAAGAATTGCGAGCAATCTCACTTCTCCATCTCTGACTCTCGTTCTCGGTGGATTCCTGTCCCACCGTTTGACACCGAAACAAGGCGAAACTAGATTATAGGATGGATGATGCAGGTTAGAGTCTGTGGTATGCGGTGAGGTTCGACGGGCTGTTTGCAATTGCGATTGAAGCAGCAGACCAGGAGAAAAGAGTCTGGGAAGAAGAAGAAGAAGAAGAAGAAGAAGAAGAAGAGGGTAATGAAAGCAAGAGTGCGACAAGAATGCGTGAAGGAACCGTCTAAACATGAGTCAACTCCACAAACACACAAACTGAAGGAATTTAAACGAGACAGAACTCCTGTGGCCGACGAATTAAACTCACTCGCCATTATAATTTGGACGGATGAGAGAAGAACGAAAGAGAACGAGAAGGAAAAAAAAAACCCTCACTTGGGAGGTCATTAGGTGACGTTCGGTGCCACAAGTCCAGAAGTGGATTAATGTTAAACGGGGGTCGAGCTGATTGCAGAGATGGAGAGAATGGGTTCGGTCATTTGAGTAATCTTTCTGCAGATCTGGACACTTATTTGGAAAGTCTATGCTAAGTGCAAGCTGAGAGTCGCCGTTTTCGAGGGAGGTTTGTGGAAACAAACTACTAATGTGTTTTTTATTTGTGGCAGGGAGATCTTATCGAGGTGCGTGGCAGAAAGTGTTTGGACTGTTTAGAAATCTGTCTCCCTCTACCTGCAGGTCCGGTGTTTTCCTTTCTCTCTCTCTCCGCCGTGCTCCTCGTATGTTCCGTATGAAATCCAAACACTCTTTCCGTGCTCGCGAGTTTGCTTCTATTCATGCGCGGCCTGTGTTCTCGACAAGCGGCGACTCTGGACAAGGCGGTTGTGTGATGGCAGGCTTGATTATGTTTCGAACATTCCGTCCAACACGTTCTCCTTGTACGATGTTTACTCTCTCCCCGACGACACAGGGGACCCTTCGGTGGGACACATCGGGCTTTGAAGTCACTCTAAATGCTCACCTGTTGTAGTTAATGGACAGCCGGCTGCGTCCCATTCAAAATCCCTCAACCCGAACATGATTCCTATTGTTTCTTTATCTATGTCATTCTTCTCCTCGATGTTCGTCCTACATGTTTTTTTCTTTCCCCTTCTTGTTCTCTCTGTTATGATTCCATCTTGTCTCACGTCCCACCAGGTGGTTCAATACATCATTTCCCATCTGCCGTCACTCCGCACCTCACCGCTGCAGTGTTGCTGTCTGGTTGTCACGGAAACCGGCGTTGGAAGGTCCCGTTTCGCCCCTGTTTCGCCGTAAGCCGGGGCCCTACGCAACATGTGCCTGCGACGGCCAGGAGCCGGTGGTTTGTTATGGCTTGTCGCCACCCTCGGCGAACCACATGGCCTCCTGTTTGTTTGAGTAAGGCCCCCGATGCCCAACTGTTCTCTCGCTGTGGTGGAGAAAAATGAAATGTAAAAAGCTGTCAAAGCTCAGCTGTCACTGAGAGAAAGTGAAGGGAAAGGGGATGACCGGCCACGGTAGAGGACGGTTAAACCGAGGGGAAGGGAAGACCAGTTGATAAGGGGATGAAGATGCAGAATGAGGAGGACGGGAACACGCGTGGACGGAGGCAGGGAGCTCTTAGCCTCCTCGCTGTAGCACAGACGAGGCGTATTGCAAATATATGTCAGGAGGACAAGTGAAGTCTGTCACTGCGGCGCTGCCGGCCACTCCCGTTTCCATGACTAATTGAAATCTTCCACTGGACTGTCGAGGCTTCTCTCCTTTCCGACTCGCTCTCTCTCTTCCTCCTCTCAATCCAACTTTAAACATGTACTGAAGGCTCTTGTACACGAGTGTATTTTTAGGTCTCCGTGTCATTTGAGCCAGATTTATATTTCTTTCGAATTACAAACACTTGCTTGAAGATGTCACAGAGTCGTGATGAATGGAACTACAAAGTCCACCTGGTAGATCATTGACATACAGACACATGTTAGTACATTTCCCTAAACATACATTCGGAGGTCAACGCATTTCTATTGGAGGTCGGAAGTTCTCTAATAGACATCTATGATAGCCGAGGTGCCAAACAAAGGGTCTGCAACTTCAGGGGCATGAACGGTCCAAATGTCTGCTGTGCAAATGTGCATGACAGGAGACTCGTATCACGAAACTGCAACATAAGAACAAACTGGCCAGACTCCAGTCTTGTGCTGATAAATGAGGTTCTTCCCTAACCAGGACCCAGGTCCCCAAAACCTCCATTAGTCATGCTGTCATTATATATTACACTGTTAGCGTTGGGTGATTGCATATAACGAGACCAAAAACAGACTCAACTATACTGTTTGTGCCCAAGTAGGTTCAGATCTCTGGCTTGTCTTGAACGTAGGCTGAATGTGTTTTCCTGGAGACGTGATGGATGAACCTCTTCTGGTTATGGTTTGCTCATATATTCAAGCTCAGCTCGTTTGCTGCAGGCGAGAGACCAGACAGTGGTATTAAAGTTCAGACTCTGCAAGAAAGACGATCATCATTTCTTACAATAACTGTTCCTTCCTTCGTCCGCCGGGCCTCTGGAGGATACATAATAGTAGACGCATGGGGGCTCCTGATCAACAGCAGACCAAATAAAAACCCGTGCTTGATATCTCCTTCGATCTAAAATTGACCATAAACTTTAACAAGATGTTCTGTGTGAGTGAGGGGCCACACGTGCGCGTGTGTTAGCGGGTCTGTGTTTCAACCCTGCAGCACCCTGGCGCTATGTGCTCGCAGCGCGGCGGAGGAGGGGGGGTCCAGTAACGGGTCAGTAGCCTATACAGACACCGAGGGGTCTATGTAACACACACCCCGCAGAACACAAGTCCGCTGGGGCACAGCTTGATCCTCAGACTGCCTGCTTGACTGACTAAGCCACATATTTATCGCTTACCCCGGTGTGACCGTGGCTGTTGCACCAAACATTACAACCGTCGGGTGATTCATATCAACCGTGTGTATGTTGTCCGCAAAATCAGTGATTCATCACCTTTTAATCAATTAAAAAAAGGCCCGTCAGAGCTCTGAGGGCAGCCTCTCCTAAATTAAATGTGTGTGTGTCGGAGACAGTAGTGGACCGGGTCGAGTTTCTCCGAGCAACGACCCGCTCTCCATTTATCTCGGGCTCGGCGGAGTGCTCGGAGGTTGAAACCCAAACACGGATGATTTGAGAGAAGGTACGAGAGCATGAAACGTGATTAGGTTTCAATGTGCTATGAGCGAGTCACTATTTTATTACATTGCCTGATCAAATTTATAAATTGAATTAGGTGTCTTTTTTCAATCAGGACAGCTATTGGTTTTCGTCTCGGAGGGGATACCCGGGATTGCAGAGGGGGTTACGTGTGCGGGTGTGAGATGACGGAAAAATATGGAAAACAGGAACATTTATGGGGTGTTTGCTGCAGCGTAGCGCTGCCATGTGGATTAAACGGTGTTCTTTTTGCTAACGGGAGAGATTTGTTCCTTCCAGGAGCGGTTTTCGGTAGCATGTCCCATCATCATATCAAACTCACCCCTCTATATCTTCTATTGTAGGAGCAGTGATCACACAGGCTGGAGAGAGAGAGGCGTCGCTGAGGGGTGACGAATGATGTGTTCAAAAAAATAATAGGATTCCATGCGATGGTCCATTTTCCCACCTTAGTCACATGTTTAGTTAGTCGGGACCACACGCAGATGAACTGTGACATCATCGGGTCTTCAGTGATGTCATGAATTTGAGTTTTTTACCATGTTTGTTGTATTATAACCCCGGAAACGAATGGCTATTGTTGCATATAATTGTTCATACATTAAAAACATTGTATCATGATGCTATTAAAGACATAAGATTTTAAAATAATCTGTGATGCATGAAAACACACCTTCTCTCAGCCCTCATAACCAACACAGTGCATGCAAATGCGCATCATGCATGCACAACCTCACTCTAAAACACACATGGCAGGCATGAGGGACATCAACATGCACACACACTCACTCAAGCACTTCCCCGCTGCCTTGTGTGGCACCCGGAGCCTCTACACGACTGCAGGAGTCACCTCGCTACCCCCTATGAACTCTGATTGGTCGGCAACACGTGTGTGCGTGTGTGTACGAGACAGAGTGCTTCTGTAGCGTGTGGCAGTGCGTGAGTTGTCATGACGTGGTTTGCACAGCTCACTGCTCACATACTAAACTGTACCTGCCACGTTATAAATCTTTAGGGAGAGAGGAGGAGAGGGTAAATAAGAATAGCAAAACAGGGCAGGCTGGAGACGGAGCGAGGGTGTACGTGCATTATTATGTGTCGCGTTGGTTTTATGCAAAGGTGTATCATGTTCTTGAATTATGTCGCAGCAAGCAGGTGGAAGCTGTTTGAGTGTTTTTGCCAGTACCTGACCAAACCAGACTGCAGGCTATGAATTCTAGAAGGAGCGACTGTTAGGGCTACATGTTGTTCTTTCTTGTTTTATTTTCCTAAGTTTCTGGCTGGAAAGAATTCCAGCATATACCTGCCTCGCCTGCGGTGTAATGAGGTGAAATTATCCACCGAACTGAGCAGTCGGTCAGCGTCGGGGATCTGGCGTGCTGCCTGAGAGACGCTCAACCTTTGCTGGGCTCGCACTCATCACTGCGCCTGTGTTTTCACTCAAAATATACATAAGAAAACAAAACGGGCCATTCCAATTAGCTGCCATTTACATATTCCTGGCTGCAGCTCCCTCACGGAGTGGAGGGGTGGAGTTAAGGTGGGGATGCTGGCGAGGAAGTGAGACGCCATTTCAGTCGGCGTGCGGATTACTTGTTGAGGTCATTAATAATTCCCAGGGTGCCGTGATGAATTTTAAAATTAACCAAATGAGTGGAACTGAGTGTAGGGAGGGCGGCTAGTTGGGTGGAAGTGTTCTCACCATGGCAACAACACACACATGTACGTTTCTGCTGTGGTGACATCCCCTGGTAAACAGTCCCAAGATTAGTCGCAGTTTGTTTGCTTTCAGGTGACTAATGCCGTCATCCTGGAACCGGGCTGCTGGGTAACTTACAGTGTGTCACCTGCTCCACAGAGGCAAAAGATGAGTTTCTGTGTCCACACAGGCCTGAAGAAGTCGCCGTTCCCAACGCAACTCTGCAAATGGGAATCAAACAGCCGTCTTCCACTGCAAAATCAATGTTATTTAGTGCGATCAAGCTACATTCCCACCTGCCTTTCTCTTAGTTTCTCTCTACGTTCATACCATCTGACTAGAATACTTTGGTTAGATGACCCCTGTCATTAAAGTTACGGAATGCATTCATCAACCCATCTGGTAGTATTTGTTTTTGTGAGGACGGTTTGTATTTCCCCCAACTAACCTGAGATTATTCATACGAAGTAAAACAGCATCCGTATTTCTTTCAACACACATGTTGAGCAGTACTGTCGGCATCATTGTGTGGTAACCTCCTGCTTACGTAAAGACGGGGAGGCAACAGCTGCTTCTTCTTTTAACTCTTCTGCTCTCAGGGGACGCAGCCTGTGATTTATTTATTTACGACAGGGTTAGATTCAATCCCCGGGGTATCAACCATGCATGTAAATAACTTAATACAAATAAGCTCTTAGGTGGCCAAAAGCTGGCCTCGTCTTTGCATGTAAGCTTAAGACAGAGCGATGTTGTCATAGACCATGGAGTCAATGAGAACCAGGATGAGGAGGGGTGGGAGAGGAGGAGGAGGAGGAGGTGAGCAAAACATGAAGTCATGGCCCTGACAGTGAGATCCCAGTTCTCAACTCCGCGTTTGATTCCTGTGGGAGCAGAAGACAGCGACTCTCCGGCTCCACGGCTGACTACCGTACGGTGACTGTGATGTTCCACATGTGGCGGCAGACCTTGTCTACCAGCCGCCACTGCCACCGTTGGTCAGTCGGGGCCGCGCTCACAACACATAGAGGGACACACTCACAGCCAAGAGAAGCAACTGTGAAGGCGATGACAACCAAAATGATAGTTTCCAATTTAGCTCCACCATTGTGAGGTGAGATTGCATTTTACGGGCAGGGTCAGTGTTCGGGAATAAGGATGGAGTAAGTATTTCCAAACGCTTTCATGTTCTTGAGTCACAAAACAGCTTTGACTCTGATCCCCTGCTCAACAGGAGTCGGTCCTGACCAGCTCGATCTGAGAGGACGACGTAAGACAGTTATACAACCGTCTTCTGGTAACGTAGGGTGGCAGGACCAAAGGCTAATGATCCGCATCAATGTGTTCGAATTAAATGCTATTTTCTTGAGAGTAAAGCTTCCCAGGGAATCTCTGTACACAACTGAAGGACCTTTAGCATCCTTGGACCTCATTTTTGGGACCACCTTGTTAAATATGGGTTCAGATCATGACGTCACAAATCACCTAAAATCTACATAGACACAAGTTATAACAAGTGTATGTATTTAAAGGCCATGGTCAGAGAATTAATTTTGGTCAGGACATGGCAGCTACCGTAGCTTCCCGACTCCTGTCTGCACGCTAACTGGCGCTACGCACGTAGCCTGGGAGTGTTTCAATCAGCTGTGACTAATGACTGCTATTGGTCAGGGTCGGTTGGTGAATTATGTTCCAGGTAGGTCCTGGTCACACCCAATCACTCCCAGTACCTCCCAGTGTGTATATTTCTTACAGTCCACCATCATAGCTGTTGCTAACACTCACTAGCTTTAAGCTAGCAATTGCAGCATGCATCGTAGAAAGTTTGGAAAAACTACTTCTGCTTCAAAACTCTTTGGCATTATATTCTGCTCAGGTTTGACAACATAATCTACTGGGGTCAATTATTATTTCAAACACACACATATTTAAAATCTGTACATGTGTATTGTGGTTCAAGGGGGGCATTACTTAGCTATTTTAGCTAGCTGCTATGCTAATTTTAGCAACTGTTGTCAATTTCAACAACATATGGCGTCACTAAGCTTTGTTGTCTTACTTGTTTTACTCTTTGTGTTTTCTTACGTTACAGATTGAATGATTTTAAAGCGGAACCTTGCTAGCAAAGTCGCTTTCTGTTACCTGGTGTTTTTACAGTGAGTCAAGAGATCTCGGTGAATGCATGCGACGTCCGTCATGCCGTTAATCTGAAATTATCAGTCGTATCCAATATTTAACAAAAGTAGCATTACTCACTTTAAATCGAATGACAAATGCACGGACTGTACGGAGAAAATGACTGTGTGTACACATGCTGGTGTTAGCCTTTAAAAACAACAATCAGTCACTCCCTGATGGGAGTTTCAGTAGTTGTGGTGGCAATGACTTTCCACTTCCACAAAAGCACTCAGAAAATTAAGTGCCTCCGAAAGTGCAGCTCCAACTGGATTGAGGCTCAAGTGTGTTTAGAGCAGAATGAATGTTGTCGGCGCACAGAAACACACACACACACGTTCTGAGTCATCTGCTTCCCAGAGGGGCCGGGCCATTGCTCTTGGCCGACCACCAGGGAAGCCAGCTAGTTTCGAGCCGGAGACCCTAACAACACGACCATGAGGCTGAAAAACACACCGCTCGTTCTCCCTCCCCTCCAACGCCCCATTTAGGTGACTGATAGCTGGGCAGATTTTCTTAAAACAGCCACCAATTATCGGACACAATTAAGGCCCCCTGAACAATTACAACACCCATCTGAGTATGTAGGTTTGACGGAGTGTGTTCCCCTGTTGAACGAGCCAAATTACTTGTAGGATGGCAGGATGATGAAGAATGATTGTGTTCCTTGATGTTGACTTTATCCATAATACAGTGAAGTTAGGTGGAGTGAGCTCTGATTACGGACGAGGGTTTGAAACAGCAGGGCGACTTTGAGTTAGATATTCAATATTCGGAGTCCTTTGGCGTCTTCATGTGCGTCCACCCGACCCAGTCAGCAGACGTTAATGGAGGGAAACTATATAAAGCAACCTCACCACCACACAGCGGGAAACTTGAGGGTTTATTTCCTTCTTAACTTAGGTGTATTTCACTCTAATTCCAGTGAATGGATGCTCAGGATTCTTTTGAATGTGACAGTAATGTTGGATTTTAAAGGTTTAAACTTTGTAATATCACACAAATAGTGTGTATTTTGCTCTAGGAACTACACAGTGCCAGAACTCTTTGACATTGAGGAATGACAATGTGTTGGTGATACACAGGTTGTTTTTTTAAAGCACTTATGCAACTTTTTTTTTCTATCTGCTTCTTTATTCAAGCAGCAGATACAAGGAAGCATTTCTGTTCTTCTGTGCTCCCTCGTCTGCCTTCGGCCTCGTGTTACGGGCGACCTCGAGCAATGAGCCGGTGCAACCACGGTCCTCAGGTAAAAACAGAGATTGAGCAAACAGATGTGTCATGTCCGCAGCTTAATTTAACATATTTATTGTCGCCCGTTCCTGAGGATGGAAAGTCAAACACCCGGCCTGCTGATCTTTGGTGAGCGAGCGGTTACGGGTGCGATGTTTCGCAGTCACTCTGAATAACTTTAAAGCACGCTCAAAGCTCCAAGGAGGAACTGACAATCTTCTATTTCTGTCAGGGGCAGAAACAGTGGATTGGGCATTGCATAACACGCTGCTAGAAATAAGTAAAGGTTTGTGGTTTCATATGAGAATAAACTGAATGTATTATTCTTCTAGAATGTAAACTCTGCCCAAGTCTGTGCTGAATATTTACATTGGAAACTCTCCCGGACAAACACTAACTTATTGTATAAAACAGTTTAACTAAGCTCCACAAGAGGGGGCACAACCCCCATGGGGACTCCCATCATCGGGCCAGCGGTTCTAATCTCACTAAATGCATCCAGTTGCTTCTATTGTTTGAATTAGAATAATCAGTTCAACCCGCACACGATCACATGGTTCTATTGGGCCTTGCAGTTGGATCCTTTTTAGCATTCAATTCCTTTTTCTCTCAGCTCTGTCATCTCCACAGCCCCCCCCCCCCCCTCCTCCTCCTCCTCACACACACACACACACACACACACACACACACACCCTGGCCACCCCCC
>CAAKHC010016398.1:33199-54452 GCA_901007825.1 Macroramphosus scolopax | reverse complement strand
GATGTGAAGGCAGAGTGCTCAGAATGCTAAATCACCACGCCCGGTGACCAGCGATGGCTTCATTTCCGCTGGTGTGAATGCGACGACAAGTGTCGCATGTGTGAACTCTGGGCTTTGGGAAATGATAGGTGCTGGGTCACTTTCAGAACTAATGTTAAAGACACCAGACGAGACAGCGAGATAATTAGACGGGTGAATGAATCAGATTCTCCGGAGTTATAAAAGACAAGTGCTGAAAGGATGAAGTGTAGAAGCAGAGAAGCTGTGTTTCTGTGTGTTGTTGACTCCAAGTAGCATCACTGGGCTCTGAACGGGCCAACACGAAGGGACATGAGGTCTCTATTTAAGCAGGGTGGGGCTACATCATGTGGCTGTGATGTCCTGTCCTTCCTCTCTCTCTCCCTCGCTCTCTGTTTGTGTGTGCGTACACTCGCTCCGCACTGTAATCCTCCTGTGTCTAATAGGATCTGCGGAATGGAACAGGCAGAGTTGGGGCTTAATACCAGCGCTTAGCTGCCCAGAGGAACGCCTGTCAGCAAAGGCCGATTAGGATCAGAGGGGAGGGGTGGCCGCCTGACACAATCATCTTTAATAATGACTTTGAGAAAGCTGTCTGCGGACCCCGAGCACCAGACGGATGCGCGTCGGCTGTGAGGCCGGGGCACGCACACACACAAACACCGCCTCTTCAAAATTGAAACATCTTTGATAGTTGGAGAGCGGCGGGACTGAATATAACGCTCTGTCAAGACATCCTTCGCATTGATGACGGCTGGCTGACTGATAGGCCCGGCGTGAAAGTCATTGGGGGGAATGGTAATTCATATTGCGAGATAAGCAGCGGGTGATGTTGATGTCTTAATGCATCTAAGAGAGTGTGTATGCATTGAATTAGCCATGGGTCACGCTTGACCTTGAGAGAGTCCAGCATGCATCTGTGTGTGTGTTCGTCTTGCGTCTCCTACCTGTGCTATCTGCAGCATCTCAGGGTTGAGCCGGTTCAGGTGGAGCATGAACTCCGCCAGGCCGATGAGGGCCAACTGGATGGTGAACATCTTCCGGAAGGTCCAGTAGTCGGTGGCGTTGGGGAAGGTGTGCAGAGCCCACTCCTTCAGCATGCTGCGAGGCACCATGTTGCCCTGCACCTCCTTCAGGATGTCCCGCAGGACCTGGTGGCAGCGAGGAAGCAGAGGTTAGATAGGTGACCTCACACATATTGTTATTGGGTAGCACAGAAGTTTGCAGGAGGACACTGTTAATATGTATCCTGTGGGTTTTAATTAAGATTTAACAGAGGCTATCAGAACAGCTGAACAGCTGGATGATGTGCCATCCACCCTATGTGTATTTGGATGCAGACTTTATATGACTGTCATAAATACCTGGTGGCTGGCCTGTGTGCCTCTGGCCTGCACCGTGGCCAGGCGGTCATAATATCTGGAAATGGGGTTGTCATGCTCTATACCCTTCTTGGCACAGCGCTGTTTGTAGATTTCCACCAGTGACAGAGATGAAGGGTTGTCCTCTACTAGCCGCATCTGAGGCGACACTGCCACCACTCGGGGCACTGAGGAGACGGAGGTGGGGGGAACGGGACACAGGTGGAAGAAGTAATGGAGAGGGGAGGGAGCAGATGTAGGAAATAAGATGGAAGTCGGCCAGAGAGGAAAGAAAAGAAGTGAGGAGGGAAAACAAAACAAGTCAGTGACACAAGCGGTAAACATTCGGCTACAATTGCATGCAAACAGTCTGAGTTCCACCACAGTGTGAACCACATGTCTAAACCTGCAACTAAAATACCGTTAGAGCTGGGAAACAGCTGCACTGAAGGCATGTCGTCCATCAACAACACGCAGGGTGGAATAAGGTAGAAAGGCTGCGGATGGACCGCACAGTGGAAGCAAACCTAAACATTTACATACAATGGCAACCCAAATCAAATCAATAGCAGCCCTTCAAGTTGGGAGGAAATGGGTTGGAAGGGACTGTTGAATTCCCCGTCCGTATTCCCGCTTAAGCAAACCAATCAAGTGCATAAATGGAGAGTGGGCAAACATCTGGGTGGAGGCAAACCACAAGGGGATGACAGGAGAGGAAATAGCACCTGAAAAGGAATTATAGTGTGCTGTGTGAGTGAGACAGGAGAGGGCGGCTGGTGAGTGCTGCACAGCACGGCTGGCTGTTGCCGTGTGATGCTGATCAGGTGTGAGAGGAGGTGTGAAAGGGGGAAATAAATCTGCGGCTATTGTGATCCTGAGGTCTCGTTCTTCTGACCCTGAATATATCATTTGTTTCCTACCGGTGAAGAAGAGGTGTCTCTTGGTGGTCTCCTTCCTCTTCTCCAGACAGGGGTTGAGGAGTCTCAGGAGCTGCAGCACCCTCTCCTCCCGGCGGGACTCCGTCAGGCAGGCGTCGTTCATCACCAGGTAGGGGTAGATCTTCCCGTTGTGGCCTCGGATGTAGAGGCGGCGTGCGGCGGTGTTGTGTTTCTGAACAATTTCCACTCTAGGCATGAACCTGGAGAGAGAACAGAAAGTCTGATTCCATCTGCATTCGTTTTTAAATCAGAGCCAAGGCATAAAAAACATTCTTTTTCCTTTTCCTGTTATACAAGTTATCCACCTATGAAGACACAGATTACTGTTTTTTTTAGGAAAGGAAATAAAATCCTGAGCCAAGCATTTGTGCGAAGAGAACTGTAATGTGTGCCGGTCAAAAAGAGTAATAACATCCTGACAAGTGGCTCACAACGCAGCTGGTGATCGATTGCTCGGGCCTGAGTGTGTTCCTTACCTGGCGATCTTGATGTAGTAGTGCGTAGGTTTGGGCATGAGGAATTCCCCGGGGATCTCCACCTCGGCGGTCTGTGCCGAGAAGTTGCTGAGGAAGCGGCACTTCTCCTCGATGAGGAAGAACTTGGGCAGCTGCTTGGTCTTGGCCTCCAGGATCTTGATCCACTTCTTGAGCTTGGAGATGAGGTTGTGAAGCTTCATGGAGCCCGGGACGCTGAAGTCAAAGTCTGTTCGGGGAGGAGAGGAGGGAAACGCTGTGTTTACAACGAGACTCACCTGGGCTTTACACAGCTGTTTTATAGCTGCATGGACACAACAAATATAAACCAACCCAGAATTCCAAGTGTGAAACTAAATGCTAAAGTGAAGCTGCTGGGATTGAATGAAAACATCAAACCACAGTTAGACGGAAGCAGATGCAGCTTTCAGTGATACGATATGTTCAGATGGAAAAAGTCAGGCTGGCTGAGAAAATATATGTGGGAGTCGATGTGTTTCCTCTCCCTTAACAAACATCCTCGATGCCCTTCAGCAAGACGCCAACCCCCCCTCAGCTATCCAGGGGAGCTGCTCTCAACTGCCAACAGTACACGACTGTAACAGTGAGTGTCTCCCAGGTGTGTGTGTATCTGTGTGTGTATGTGTGTGACCTTTAACCTACCCTGCAGATATATGCTCCCCAAGACTAGTGCTATAAATATGAACCTGTTGTGTCCTTGCCAGATAAAATACTCTCCGGGTTTAAAGCAGATGCGAGCGGCGTGCACACGGGAGACCGAACTCAAAGCAGGGTCAGAAAATAGCTGCGTGGTGTTTCAAACCGAAAGCTGCAAGATGTTTTGGAAACCACATCGGTTAAGATTAATTGAAGAGCGACCCGGGTATTTACTACCTTTATTTAATATGGGCTGAGAACACCGTGTTTTCGCCAGTGATGGCCCGGGGGAGGGCAGCGGTTCCACAACCGCACATCTGGGAGGTGTCCATTATAAATATTATGTTGCACCGGCCAGGCCGCTGGAGCAGGTTGGTGCGGTGCCTTGCTTAAGGGAACTTTAGGGGTAAGTTAATCACGGCAGGCGGGCAGCACAGGGAGAGCTGTTTGCTCAATCGTCTTCCCTAACTCCCTGGAGGAGGCTGGGAACTGATTAAAGTTTGAGATCTAAAAACGAGACTGTTTAAAGTATTACCTTTCTTTTTTGCAAGTCACAACTCAAATTGCGCACAACAGATTTTGATGAGCTGGAGCATCGACGACGGAATGAGGGAAGGTGAGCAAGGCAGGTTTTTCCATTTTCAGGAAAAGCCCCCGGACATCTCCCTAACACGCACGCACGCACGCACGCACGCACGCACGCACGCACGCACGCACGCACGCACGCACGCACGCACGCACGCACGCACGCACGCACGCACACATCTTCCATTCCGCCTGTTATAATGACTCCATGAAACTGCGCGGCCTCCCCATTTCAAACGTGTTCAATCTCCCCAAGAGTGAGACCTCCTAATACTTTAAATAAGCCCTTTAAAACAGCCAATGTTCTTTTCTTAGTGGCCCTATTTCGCGATCCGTCTGCCTGCATTCCACCTGCCTCAATAGTCGATGCAAAATTGAAAGTCCAGTGAAATTGCAACCTAACAGCAATCCGGCGCCACGAAGGTGTTTAATGCTTACAAATAGAAAAAAGAGACAAGCTCCTTTAGAGCAATGTAGTCAAATCATTCCCTCTTTATCAGATTTGAAAGCTTTCGCCTGGTTTCCTTCTGGGGAGAGCTGCACATAGTTCTAACATGTTGCCAATCTTAAAATCTGGGGTGCCTCATTTCCACATCCCTGATGTATTGTATAATGTACATCAAACATTAACGTGTGAAGACAGCACTCATCCACCCTTTAGAGCCTCGGTGGGATCCGGAGCGGCTGTGAAGAGATGCATCCCTTATTGTTTCAGTAAAATCCAATTAATAAAACAAAACATTGTAGTGCCGCCCTCGGGCCAGACGACACGCTGTGTCAGTCAGAACGTGGCCACTTCACTTTCTATTAGAGGGTTGTTCTGTCGTATATTTATGGAGCTTTACAATCACATTTCTGCACAAACAAATATATGAAACTGTCCCATCGTCGTAATTATTAGTAGCCTGTTTGGAAGGAAGCTCGATCCCTGAATTCCTGGAGCTCCGGGCGGGTGCTGTAGTGAGTCCAGTACACCCAGCAGGACAGGAGGAGTTATTCTCCCTCCCCCTGAACTTCTCTTTGACCCCTGCTCTGTTAGCCAGCAGGATGAATCGGATGCTGCAGGAAAAGAGTAGACAGGCTGCCCTCTCATCTAAGTGTAGAAAAACCTGTGCTGGTTGTTTGCCTCCTCTGGCCTGCCTGACAGCCCGCAGCAGAGGCGCTGCACTGCTGCCCCCAAATTATAGATCCAGAATCAGGAGGTGGGCCACCTCTGTTTACAAGACCGCCATTCCCTCGTGTACCGACCCGACTCAGCGGGTTTCTATATCCCACTGAGTCCAGAGGTCTGTGTGTGGTTTGGATGGAGTCAACTTCACTTTACAGTGTCTGATTGGAGGGTTGTGCATTTCGGAGGTCAGGTCAGACGCGTGAGAGGGGGGCAGAGGTATTTCTGGCTCGCCGCAGCGACGGTTCACATTTAAAAAGTTAGCGCCGATGTCTAGATAACACTAGATAAACAACATCATTCTACAGGGTTATATTTAAATATGCTAAGTGTGTTTTCGCAGGCCAAATGGTTATTTAATCCAGAATAACAAAAGACAGGAAAGTTGTGCAATTTGTTTTTTAACAAGCTCTTCTGACAAAAGTCTCCAGGAAACATCAACTGCTAAAACAGTAACTCATGCAAATAGCGTTTGCCATAATTGGATTTGAATGCGTCCCCGCTGCCAAATGTTATATGTGCACACATAAACCCATATTTTCCGGCCCACAAACCTTGTGAAAGCAAGTGAGCCGCTATCGTGGTGGGGGGAACGGGAGCTTGGCTGATCAGCAGCTCTGTAAACCCTGTTTGTTCCGCTCTGCGAGGCTTGTGTGGTTTCACTCCGTCGGCCTCGCTCCAGCGTTGCTGTGGGGACAGCTGGGTAGCGATGGTCGAGAGGCACCCTGCGAGGCAGAAGCCCCGGTGATGCCTGGCTGCGTGAGCACAGCTGGCACTGCAACATCTGGTAAGATTCATCATCGCAGCGCTCGCTCAGAGCCTCGCTCACCCTTGTTTGTGTTGTTCACTCAGTGAGTTTGTGAGTCGATGCCACGCTCCCGCTCATTAATGCCGTCGCACTTGTCTTCCATCTGCCTCTCATGCTCTTATTCGTTCTGTTTCCCATTATCTGGTATCCTCTCTTCCATTGTATCTTCTCAGTCTGTATCTAAGCTCTTCAGTTCTGGCTCGCCCCTTATTGTTGCTTCTTTCTCCCCGAGCCAGGTGATCATTTTCTCCCAAGCTGCTTTTCATTCACTCTCCCTGTCCTCCTCTATCCCAGGGCCAAACACATTAGCTCTATTGGCCACTCTCAGGACTAGTGGAGGGGAAAAGCACAAGAGAAACTACAGAGCAGACAGGAGCAAGAGGAAAACAAGCGGAGTCGCTGAGTGGAAATGCAATGAAACGGAGAGACTCGGCTGCTCAGAGCGCTTGTATGTGCAGCCAGTCTGGAGGAGTGAGAAGGAGGAAAGCAAGGGGGTTTATTAGAGAGCTGAATGCTGAGGGAGTGGCAGATGATCCTTGTCCAAGCGAGGTCCAGTGAACTGTGGTTCAACTCCCTTATGTAATGCAGGCAAACAGACAGCGGCTTCCAAAAACAGAGGGATGATGATGACTCAGAGGGAGGTGAAGTAGAACCGCACCTGTTCTGCCGCATCTCACTGAGTGAGGCTTCCTCGTTGCCTTGTGAGCATCCGCGAGAATATGACGGAATTTCTGATTTGAAAATATGTTAATCCAGAACTGGGGATGGATCAGCGGAGTGTCTCTCATCACCGAGTGTCTTCCAGCTCCTAATCTTTGATGTCACGTCGGCGTACAACACCTCGGAGAACAGATGTGAAGAGGAGAAGCCACGAGGAGTTTTCTGGGGTTTCAGATTAAAAAAAAGGGAAATGTTCCGGCTACATATAATCTGCTGATGGATCAGTGATGTTAACGGGCCTGACGTTACACTGGAGGAGGGTTCAAACCAGCATCTCGTACCATAAACCCCACTAACACAGAACAGTACAGACTTTGTTTAACATCCTACCTTGATGGCTGAAGCGAAGCTGCACAGTCAAGGGTTGCTTATGCTGCTAATGAATGTCAATTATACTTTTCAACAAATAATGTGAATTAAAGTGTTATTTTCAGTAGCTGAAGCAGCAGTGGACTCTTGAAGCCACTTTGTTCTGATGTTTCTAAGGGCTGTTTTCACTTTACTTTAAACCCTCAAACCTCCGTGAGCACTTACAAGTCCTCCATCAGTCGTCCAATCACACTGTGCTAAAAAAAAACACTCAGAATAATATTTGATGAGCAGGTGAACACAGAACCCCACTGTTTTAACAGAGGCGATAATCTACACTCCTCTGCTTTATGATGTGCATCTTCGTCGCCACAGCTTGGATAAGAAACACAGCTGTCTTGTGTGTAATTAAACCCCACTGTGGGTTTGTGCACACAAGAGGCGTAATAAAGACACAAACCACCACGTGCATACCTACTCCTGACCAGTCGCCATCCACAACCCCGATTTGAAATCAAATCATCCGGTTGGAAACCTTAATTACACTGCAGAACACAAGCACTTCAGCTGCTGCCAGCGACGGTTCTGTTTGTCCTGGAAGCTCTGATATGAGCAGCACGGGTGTCACACAGAGATGTAACAGAACCACTTCAGTAGTTCCTCTGTGGGGTTGTTAGATACATCGATTCGGAATATTTGAAATGCTTTCAATAATCATCCTCTGCAGTATCGATACACCAGAACCAGCTGTGCTCTCTGTTCTAAGGCAGCGAGCTGACACACACACACCCACAGTGCACTCAGAGCCACGCCTCCTCTCAGGAGTGCTGTTTGGAAATACTTGAAGCAAATGAAGGAGGATCCAGCGGCCGGCCAAGCAAATGTTTCATCATTTAAATCATCGCTGAATGCTTGTTTACGTCATACCGGGGCTGTAAGGACAAGAACGTCGAGGTGTTGCTTGTTTCGCTACCTGTCGAATTGTCAACAATTCGTTTAATTCACACAGAAGAGCTTTGTTGCTCGCCTGAAGGGGCTTCCCATTTCTGTCTCTTCTAATTTGTAAGTGTTCAGATGCAGTTTCAAAGAGGAGAAGAAGTGATGCTAAGAGTTACCATGGCTGCTCGTCATGAAACTAAAGTGAACTTTTCTCTGTGTCTCTCCTGTATAGTTTTACATTTCAAAAAGCCACAACCAACCTGTTGTGAACTGTCCCTTCATCTTCTGGAAGACGGGGTCCTGGGCTGTGGCCTGGGCGCGGCGGGCTAGTGACTCGGACGCCGCGCTGGAGAACATGGTGGAAACGTTGGACACGTTTTCCAAGCCGACCCCGAAGGTGCTGACCAGCTTCTTGACGAAGTTGAGCGTGTGTGGCGTGATCTTGGCGTCAGACACGGCGCCGCTCTTCTCAAAGGCCACTGAGTAGCATTTAGCCAGGCCTTGTTGGAGCTGCCTCAAGACCTGCGGGGAGGGAAAGTATCATATTTACTGCTCTAATCTGGATGTTATCTGGAGGCAGACATGGGTGCATACATGAGGAGTAAAGGTGCAGCTCTGTGATGTCTTACAGGGAGGTTGAGGATAGCGTGGCATTGCGCCGCCCCCCCCTGCATGCCCTGTGAAACAACGCATGCTGCCTGCAGCTGCTGCTGAGTGCCACAAAGTATCACAGATGATCACACTGGCACACACACACACACACACTAACAAACTTCCGTCTCTAAATCCCTCGCCCCGTCCTACACGCTCAATGCATCCATCCATCACCTGTCTCCCACTCCTCTCCTCCCGCTGCCTCATTTTCTCCCAGCCTTCCCCTCCACCCACGGACCAGCTACCTGGCGTGGATGATGCATAGCGTGGCCAAAAGCAGCGGCACAGAGTTTAGCTTGGATGCTAAAGTCAGGCGCACATTCCCAGAATGGCTTCGAATAATTAGCAGACGCTTAATGATAACACAAAGGAGGAAGTCTGTCTAATAATGTACAAGAGTGTTTTGGAAGTTCAGTCTGGACTCATCAGAGAATGGAGGCTATAGAGAAATCCAGTGCGTGTATGCACCAACTAGCTTCACCACATTAGCACAGATGCATGCCAATTCTCACAGCCAGCTGTTCTCATCTTTCTCGCCATCTGATCCGTTCAGAAACACACGTAGCAACAAAGCGGCGCTCACGCGACAGCGGCGCCTTTGTTCTTCTTACCTCTTCGTGCCAGTTCTCCCTGAACCACACCATCTGGTCCACGATGCCCTCCAGGGAGGAGAGCAGGGTGGGATGGAGTTCCCGCTGCATGTGCATGATCCGGCTGCAGCGCCACATCGGGGCCGTGGCCCGGATCGGCCCCGGGTCAGAGGCCCCTGAGTGAGACTGGGCTCCCAATGAGGCGGGCTGCTGCTGTCCAGATGCATCTAAAAGAAGAAGCGTGGGAAGGGGACAAGAAAGGATGAATGGTGGGTGCAAGAACACAGATATGCAGGCCACATCTACCTTCACCACTGGAGAGGTGACACATTATAATAGATGTAATATCTCAGCATGGCAGCAACAGACGGGAGCATTTCATGTTCAGAGTTCGGTACAGGGGCAGCACACTACAGCTGTTTACTCACCACTTTTGTAGCGCTCCCTCTGCTCGATCTTCAGCGTCAGGTAAAGGGTGCGGATAGGGAAGTAGACTGCCTGGGGGTACACTCGTCCCACCTAGCAGATAAAAGAGGGTCACAGATTACATTTCAAAGACTACCCCTCAGGACTGCAGAGGGGAGAGAGAGAGAGAGAGAGAGAGAGAGAGAGAGAGAGAGAGAGAGAGAGAGAGAGAGAGAGGAGGCAGACAGAGGTGGAGAGGGTGGAGATACCGTGCGTGCGAACGTGTCGGAGAGTGATCACACCGATACAGCCGGAGCCCCTCTGCCGTTACAGTGGGAGTGTTTGAAGCTCAGGGTCAGGGGAGTTAGGGAGAGACGTCAGGGCTCAAATACTAAACTGAATGTTACTGATGATGAAACTGCCCTCAAGACTTTGAAGAGAAGTCAACGGCAAACATCGGAAGACTTAACGGTTTAAGGTGGGACAAAAGAGTTTTAAAAAACACAAAGAAAATGTACCTGAAAGGTACTGAAGGAGGATTAATTTGTAAGTAACACATCAGGGGAACATCTGGGGGAGGATTTAGAGTTAGTGAGGTCACAGTTAGTCGTGCAGGGAGGATAAAGATCATACGCTTTGCTCGGTGATTATACGTCCCGATCTGAGGGGCTGTTTGCCGGCACGCTGCTCACCGCACGTTGGTTATGTACACATTCTGCCCGGTAATGAGACACCTCATCTCGTGTCAGTCAGCCATTAAAAAACGGGCGCACAAAGCAGCACTTTCAGAGTAGATAATATACACTACAAACAGCCGTTGATCAGCGGAGGCACATTCACCTCCCGGCAATATAGAAATGATGAGAAGTTCCACTAAATTGCGAATCACCAATATTTCTCTGCTTCTTCTATGTCAGCAAACAAACACAAAGCATTTGCTGGAATACACTGAAGAAAACACGGAATCCTGTCACAAAATAAGCAGTAAAAGCTTTGTAAAACCACTCAAACGCCCCTTTTTCTGTGGCTACAGTTCCACACTTTGTCACCAAATGGCAATTCTAATACATGAGGGCACACACTGTGACAAATCACACACAGACTGTAAAGGATTCACCCTTTGAATGAGAGAGGTAAACTCAACTTGACACTGATATATTTGAGTGTGTGACATTTTGGCTATCGCTGTGACTGCACAAAGCCAGCGCCTAAAGGCAGAACATGAGCTGTGACAAAGCTCCCGAAAATTCTACAGAGGCGAGGTTAGATTTCTGACATTTTTCAAAACTACGAGCCGGGGTAAAACAAGCTCTGCCCACAGCTCATCTACTTTGAACACTTCCAATGGCGGAGGTCTTATTTGTTTTTAATATTCATGTATGCAGAGCGGGTTGTCGGAGGTTTCTTTATAATGTCGCTGGTCATGTTGCTTGCTGTGTTGTGACACGTTGTATGATGCCGCCTGGCTTTTAGACACGCAGGATATTGGTGGAGGACCAAACCACAAGGTTCGTGTCTGACTCTTTGCACAATTTCATACGCTGCAATTACATGATCCTTTATAGAGCCGCTATATGACTGCAGGGCAGTAAGGGATACGCCACCCCTCAACACAACAGGGCTCACAGTGGATTGAAGGAAGGAGGAGGGATACAGAGGAGAAATAAGAGAAGCAGCTCCTCACGCGTAAGCTAAATTATTTTGGAACCTCTCAGCATTCAGATCTACATTACTTTGATATCCCAGTTCAGAAGATCTGTATTACACAAAAAGTAGCCTAGGGATGAGAACGGGTTCTCCTTGGACCTGCAGGTCTCAGATGCAAATCTATCAATGCACAGCAGTCCGTCGGTGAGTGGTGATGTGCTGTCCAGGACACGCCGGGGAGGAGACAGATAGGATTAACTAACTGGTGAAAGAGGCTGCTGCTGCTGTTGTGGCTTTAAGCCTGGGGGCCATATAAAAGAGAAGAATCGAAAGTATTAAACTGAAGTATTGTTCTGAATACACTTCCAATTCCTGCAACGGGGAGCTGAAGAAGTTCTGGAGCACAGTCAGCCTCCACTCTACCATCAGACCTGCTCTCTGTGCCTGCAGTGCAGCCATCTGCACGATGCCTCCAGTACAAAGACAGGCAGCCACTGAAAACTAGTTATTCTTAGTAACTGTGACACATTAAGAACTTTCCCATATCCAGAACCTGCGGTTCTGCATCGGTTTACCTGCTGACTTTTCGGATGCGTCACGTTTTCTTCCCCCCAACTTCTACAAATTGCATTTACAGTTCAATTTCACAATTCTGTTCCTCGCACATCAGAGAGAGGAGACGGAGATGAAAGAAACACTGTTGAGATGAGGAGGTAAGGACCGGAGTAACGGGAAGAGGGAGTTTTAAGTGGCAGCTAAGAGCAGCATTAAAGATGAAAGAGGAAGGAAGGCAGAAAGGAAGAGGAGGAACCAGAGATCAGCACGCTAATGGGAAGATAAGAAATGTCATATTTGGGCGAAGCTGAGATGGGCTGAGGGGAAGAGGGCGAACGGTAGACAAGGAAGAGGCAGATGGGGAGGGTGGTTGAGCTTCTGTTAACTTCTGATTCATCTTCCCGCCTGCCCCCAGGCGCTCTTCTCTTCACCTTCATCAATATTTCAACATACGTTTTTTAAACATCACGCCGCCGCAGAGAAACTCTAAATAATTCAGGCGAGCGGCAGACATACGGCCTGCCATGCATCGAAATGGGGTTCTCTCTTTACATAGAATCAAAAAATAGAGGACGCAGGGAAAAGAGTGTCAACCTTTTGACCTTCAGTCATTCAAGGGGGGCCAAGCGGACCAAAGAGAGGGCGGGAACGCGGGAGGAAAACTCAAGTTTTGCAGTCGGGTTTCTAACAGTTTTTTGCGTCCTCCTTCACCCGTTCGACGTATCCTCTGCACAATATTCCGGCTGTTTGTCAAAGCCGGCTACTCTTTGAAGATCACTCGTCAAATTGTGTAGAAATAATACTCCATTAAGCAAAGCAAATTAGTCCTCGGTTTAATTACTTGCTCTGTTCCCGCAGCGCGGATGCGTACAATATTAACTTTATAATCATTTCTTGAACAAATAATTTAAAATCCGTTCAACGGGGACTAGTGGAAGTCGATAAATTATGGTAAAAGAGGGAAGCGGAAAAAAGACGGGGAATGCTTAATTTGGTAAATAGAATGCAGGAGAGAGTTACTTTGGCGTGAATGCAGTTAATTTATCTTGATTAGAAGGACGTGCATGAGCACCAACGCTGACGCGCCAGCAGCCAGATGTGCTGCCGTGAACGGATGGAGGAAGGAGATGGTGTGTGTGTATGATGGATGGCGGCGGCCAACATCCAGACATGTTATTAAAGAAGCTCCAAGGGGGAAATGTTGCCTTTCAAACATTCTTTAACTGATCAGATAATTTGACGATTGACTTATTTACACTGATAAAATATTGATAACAGAAACCATGTAGGGACGTAGTTCTGGCTGCGGGACGGGGACATGGGGGACATTAGTACCTGGCTTATTAGGTTGAGCAGAGGTTTTCCTTCTGAACCAACCAAACAGGTCAGCAGCTGTGGTATCCATGCCAACCACTGGATGGGCGGGACTCCGATGCAGTACTTGTCCACCGCGTCTGCCAGGGTGTTCTTGTCATCAAAGCTCAGCAGCCACAACACCTACAGATGTTACAAACACACACACACACAAGCAAAGGAAATTAAAACTAGTCATCCTGCAAAGCCGCACACATTAAATTATTCCCATCATTTCAAAATAAAGTGACTTCTGTGAGACTCCAAGCCGTAGAGTGTGTATTATTAATCAGCCTATCGCTGCCTTCCTGGCTCTGCTCGCAGCAGGAGGGAGGCTGCAGAGCAATGAACATGCAGATCCTGGCAAACCTTACTATCATCAAAGATGAGCCAACGTAGGGCTGATCCTTCCTCTCCTGGTAGGCTTATTTGTGCGTCTACATTATGATGAAGACATTAGCCCCCACTCGACCCCCGGGGCTCATCTCAGCGAGCCAACCAGGTTACACAGATTGTGTTTAATTACTGATAATGGCTGGTGAACCTGCCTCCTCTATCAGGATTAAGCACTGCCAACTCAGCTTGGCAACGCAGTACAAGGGAGGGGGGGGACTGGGTCACCAGAAACACATCTAATTGGCATGTGAAGCTGGTGGCAGCCGTTATTACCTCGACCAAGGAGGTTATCTCTTCACCAGCGTCTGTTTGTCTGATAGCAGGATTACTCCAAAACGACCTGATTTACGACGAGGAGAAACCCATTCATTCTTTTCAAAATAAAACATATGAAGAACTCCGGTTGGCCTAAAGTGTCAGTGAAGGACCTGGAACAGAAGCTGTGACTGTGCAAGTCGACGTGATGCTTGTTAGTATGGGGTCCGTCCCTTTACCACTCAGGGATTACTCAACTGGTAAGTATGATAGAATTGGTCTAATTGGTCAGAGAAAGGTGGGCCCATGTAGACGGTTGAGATTGGAGTGTCAGGGGAAGCCATTAGTCCATTAGCCCCCGTGTAAGAGGATTCACTCCCCCATTGATCTGCCGTGGGAACCCATCCACACCGACTACTGCCGGACTGTAATCGATCAAATTACTACTCTCTGCTTGTAGCTGCGGCAGAGGTTGAAAGTGGACTAAAATGCATTTTGTCTCATCAGCACCGGTAATTTATGGGCTGGAAACTATGGAATTAACCCGATCTGAAGAAAAGCCTGTTTGAGGCTACTGATGATATAGAAACAGGACTGTAGGTGCAGCGTGGCTGATGTTTCCAAGCTCACATCTTTACCTTTGCGAGGTACTTGCGGGACTTGCTTTCGTTTTGGTGGCGGCAGGCATGGAGGTAACAGGTGATGGCCGACACCCCGAGGTGGAGCTGGCGGTCTTTGACGAAGATGTTCTCCAGGTAGTCGCCCCACATGGCCCAGGCCTTCACCAGGACATCGTGCATCTGCACCGCTGCTGAGAAGGCCTTGTTTGCCTCCTCTGACCTGGAACGACAGGTGGAGATGGAGAGCGTTAGAGAACGAGACTCAGACTGAGGCGTCAAGGGCAAGTGTGTAGCCAAGGGAGAGATGAGGAAACAGAAACAAAATATGGAGGGACACTGAAGAAGGGGGAGGGGGCTGAAAGACTCCAACTGAAAGAGATGGGCCCAATACTTGTACAGAGGGAGAAGGGGGGAAGTTAAAGAAGACAAGTAGAAAGATTGAGTGTGCAAGGAGCAGATTATGATGATCATATTCTGAATTATGTACTACACATCAATAAGCACCATTTGCTTTAATCTTCAAGGCCTTTCCCCTCGGCATTACAGAGTAAGCATTTAACCCAGCATGAATTAATGTCACCAAGGGTTCAGGCGTTTTGCTATAATGCGATACGAGTTGAACCCAACCCTATCACACTGCACAGATCAATGTACTTAATACTGGGTGACATACGAGCTTAACGTTTCCCTATTTTATCAGGAATGACAGAGCTGCAGCGAGGTAAGAACCCCACAGTAATGGCAATATTTATCTGTATACAAATACATTGACCGTGAAGAGCATAGCTAGAGCTTAGAGAAATCTGCCGGCTGATAAACTTGAGAATCCTTGGGATGTTTTTTTTTTTTCTTGCCGCAATCTAGCAGTCACACTTTCAGTATTCGATTTAGAAAACTGTTATGCGAAGAAATAGACAGGTGAAATCTGGCAGGAGACCCGGCTGCGCCATTTATGCTGACAGGGAAATAAATTCTGAATCATCAGCTCTTTTCCGCCACGCAAAGCAGCTCCTAACCGCTCATTATATTGGCACCGAGTCGGAATAATTCCCGCACACCTTTCAGGCTTTGATTAATAAACAGGCGGCGGGAGGCGGCCCCAGACGAACCATCAAGCAGTCAAAACAAGTAGACGGGCCTGTCAATGGAAAAGCCTCTGTGATCTACAGTTGGTAAATGGACTTCCGTTCTAGGAGCGATTCCAAAACTACTTTCCCGCTTACATACAGTGAAACGTCTCCCAAGCCAATCAATTAAAATGTGTTATTATAAAAGGCGTTTTGGCATGTGATTAAGAAACGGGAGGCTGATTGCTATGGGAGTCGGAGCCGAAGACCCACCAGTAATACTTAATGGGGTTGCCTCAGTCACTCCGCTAATGTTAAAGTACATTAACAGTTTCTACTACCCGGCTCAACAGGAGCCCCGGCACCCGGCAGACTGTCAAATCTCTGACATCCGTTTAATTGAATGATCCCAAAATCCATGGCGCAGGCGGCGGCACGTGCACACACACACAAACACACAATGCTCACTCTCAATCCCTAACCCCGACTCCGCTGGTAATTCTCCCCTGGTTTGGGGAAACTTAATGATTGCAATAAACCCTGCTGAGGTGGAGGCAAGTTCTGCTGATCCCGGAGATTCCTGCAAATTGCCTCGAGTTAATTATTGAGCTGCATATACATTTAATAAGCCTCCCTCAATTTGTCTTTCACCCCTCAGGACAGCGTGTCATGTCAGAGATGACGGGCGGGAAAGGTGCGACTGAAGGCAACGGGGTGTTGAAAGAGGCTGTGGGTTTGCACGGCCCAGCAAAGCACTGATAGAACAACAACGTGCTTCACAGGCGACCCCTGCAGCCAAAGAAACAATACAGACGCTGTCAGGAACTGACGGTTCCAGATGCATATTCAACGTCATGTGTAGTCTCCGAGGTGCGTCAGCTGGAGGCCAACAGTGCAGATAAAAGACGACTGCCATGTCCTGACAGGAGAAAACACCCACGCGGAGTTAAGGGACCGCTGACACAGTTTGAGATCAGTGTGATGATGAACTAAGTGAACGCACTACACAGACAAAAGGACAGACAGCGAGAAGAGAGAGAAGTTGGTTGCGATTGACAAAGTGTGTCGACTGGAAAGGTCGTCGAAGACCGGACGCTCGGTGGACGTACTTGTTGATCTGAGCCAGGAACATTCCCTTGAGAGCGTAGAACTCCGCCGTCATCTCCTTGGTGAAGTACTTGAGGTTGGTCGACTCGATCACCTCCAAACCCTGGCAGAAAGAAAAGAGAACAGCCGGGGGTGAAGAATCTTTCATGGACACCAAGAGAAGACACCAGGGGAGGAAGACGCCTCAACATTCTGCGTTAGGCGGGGCCATAATCACAGGTGAAAGACAAACAAACGACTCTGTGTTCAATAAGAAGTGAGAAGAGAGGTGTTAAGGGAGCTAAACTTCCATTATGGTGAGCCTCTGATTAGGTGTCCCCTGTGTACCGCTGTGACAAATGATGTGTAGCAGGAGAGAGATAGAGAGAAGCAGAGACGATGAGATAGAAGAGAGAAAAGAGAGAGGGAGAGGAGAGTGTCTACTGGCACTTTTAATGACTTGCCGAGTGCTGAAGTGCTTCTATTAATCAGAGTACTCCATGGGCTTAAGAGCAAGCTCCTGAGTTACTCTCTCTGTTAAGTCTCACTGTTATAACACCCCAAACACTTCTCCAGCTACTTTCTGCCGTCTAACTACCCCGGTTACAGTGACAGTAAATCAACCCTGCTGATGTACAAGATATTTAACTGAATTATATGTATCACCGTGATCCACACCTCTTTTAGCAGTGATGCTATAAGGAGCAGGTGTCACATGTGAACAATATATTTATAGTACACGTGTCTCAAGAACCTGCAGGCGGTCGTAGAGTGGCCAGCGGCTCTGTGGGTGTTTCCACCACAGGAAACGGGGTTGTTTTTGCCGGAGAAATAAACCTACTTCTGAGGGGCCTCGGAAAAGCTGCCGGGTTGGACTTGACAGGACTGAATTTCAACCGCATGAATAAACATAAGTCCAAGAACAATGAGATATCAGCGTGGAAGGAATCAGGATGGTTGTTCTCCTACGTGGTTACCGTAGCGATTGAAGATGATGCAAAAAGGATTACGTCAAAGCGCCACACTGAAAAAGCACAATATGAAGGAGACGCCTGGCAGTTTTAGGGGCCGTTCCCGTGAAGGTTTGCACCAGCAGCTGAGTTCCTGCGCCGGGTAACCGCCTTATCTTCTTGATCAGACGTAATTACATTGATGCAGTCTAAATGATTTTTCGCCTGCTCTCTCGGTGAGATTATTTTTCCAATAAAAAGATTTCATGAGACATTTACAAGCTGTAATAAAAGATTATGTTATTTCTAATAAAAACCAAGAGGGAGTGTGAACATGACAGAAATCGTTAACAATCTGACATTTGCAACATCTTACAAATGGGGCTCAACTGCGCTGAGATTAAACCGATGGAGTGTAACTTTGGCCCTCGGCGTTACTGCACATCAACATTAAGTTTCCATTTTCTGACGCAATGTTTTTATCAGTAGAGCATCAAAGAGACAGAACAGAAGTCAGGGTTGTGTCTGCATACGATGGAAAATAAATAATTCAACGCGAGTGATCTTACCTGCATGCACTCGTTCTTGCCCATCACACCAGCCAGCTGCAGGTAACATTTAACCTGCTGCCGGATCTTCTGGAAGCAGTCAACAATGGGCACCGTGGGGATGGTGTGGATACGACTCAGGATGTCCAGAGACACGTTCACCAGTCCCTGCATGGTTTAACAAACACAATGTTACCAAGCCGTGTTGAACGCCAACAGTTGTGTTGAGTTCTAGCTGAACTCGTCATCGTGAGGATCTGCCATCACCTGTTTACGTGCTATCTTGCCGTACTGGATGATCGCAGAAGCCGAGGCATGAACTCCCAACATGGCGTTGTTGTTGTTGGGGTCGTGCTGCGTGTTCGTCTCGTAGGCCGTCACAATGGCTGTGGACGGACAAACACACGGAACAGGAGAGCACACAGAGAGAGTTGAGACTCCTCTACACACTCGGCTTTCGCAGCACAGACGAGGGCAGCGAGGACACTGAATATATTCAACGTGAAATCGGGCATGCCAGTGAATTTGATCAAGAAAGTTCCATTTCACTTTAAGGGAAGTCTGAAGGCTGTCATGTATAAATGAAGTGGGTTTTTATTGCTGCGGTGCAGCAGAACGCGGCACTATCATTATCAGCAATATCAGTATTTCGGCTGGAGTTGCTGGAGACATCATTTTGCCGTGTTTGCATCTCTGAATGGTTTCAAAGTCACCATGGGAGAGAGCTGAGCACTGAGCAAGGTAAGTGTGTGTGTGTGTGTGTGTCAGAGTGGGTGTGTTATGTCCTGCAGCGAGAAAGAGTGCTTGAGCGAACTGACATTTGGAAACGTACAGAGACCCTGAGGGGGATCCGAACAATGTGGCATTTTAGAGGAGACGTTTTTTGATCTGAGAGTGTGTCTGCATGGGGCTGAGCCTCTAACACAGGTACATGGTGTTGAAAGACATGCAGACGAACACAGAGGGGGTGGCATGATGCAAGCATTCGCCCTGAACCATCATGCTTTGCACATGTCAGTTTAGTTCTAATTCTTCTAAACATCGTCTCAGTGCAAATATGGACCGAGCCAAAGACAACACACAGTGACATATTGCCTTTTGTGATGATGAGACTTACGCTGCACATACAAACATAAACATGCCTGCTGATAATCTCACTGCTCCAGTCTGTCCCGGCTACCTGAACTACACCCTCAGAACACAGATAAGCGTTTCAATGTCACTGGTTGGAACTGGAGGCGCCGCTGGCTCCGTCCGAATGCGCGTCCTACCTTGATAGTGGTGCTGCCGCCACATGAAGATGCTGCTCCAGTGGGAGAGGTCATCAGACACGATCGGCAGTCGGTTCCTCCAGGTTTTCACCACAGTCTTCATATCGTGCAGGCTGGTGTTGCGGCCCAGGTTGGCCGGCTGAAGTCCTGAGTTGATCTGGGCCGCTTCTTGCAACTCTATAATCTGCTGTGCCGCCTGGGGAGAGATCGGGAATTAGAATTAAAACACAGTCCTGAGTTTGACCACGGTCACGTGACCGGCTAACTTTGTGGTGGACGATCTGAAGCAAATTCTTGTCACCCTTGAAAAAGCTAGATGTTTCCAGTTAAAGTGTTGTGCTGCCAGTCTGCTGCACAGATTCAGCACAGACAGAGAGACAGAGAGAGAGAGAGAGAACCAGCTGGACTTCATCTTCATAATATTTGGTCAGATTCTGTGTCTGTGATTTATACAAATGTATGCTGGTGGCCAACTCTGCACACATGGTGTTTATCATCTTATTTGAAGTCCAATAATTCCTTCTCTTTTGTTGTTTTGTTGACGCTCCAGACTCAAACACGTTATTAAACACAGCTTGCCTCAGTGATTTGAGACCAGACATGAGCACACTGAGCTGTTACAACAAATCTGCAAGTTCCTTGTGGATTTCTGCCTCGTCTCTTTCTGGTTATTTATTGTCATCGTCAAGTGTTTCGGCGTGAAGACGGATGAAGCTGAACAGCCCGAATGAATTAAGTGAGAAGAACGATAAGGGAGGAGGATGAGGAAAGGAAGGCGATCGCAACAAGTGACACTTGTGATTGGAATAAACACGTACATCAGTTATGTGATCAAAGAACAAATGTACTGTTGTTGTTTAAGTTGTGGAGGCAGTAATACATTTCCTGCATGAAAGACATTATTCTAGAGGGAGAAACACGTACGAATACACTTATAGTCCAGAAATACAAATGTTTGATGCCACCAGAATAATCTTGCGGAAATGATTATGTGCTGCGTCCTTACTTACGATACCTGATCTACTCCGATCTGGCTCAGAAGAAAAGAGGAGGCAATGGGAGAACGTACAAATAATAAGTAAATCCTTCTATCTCATTCTGTAAAAAGAAGCCTCATTGATTGTCCCAAAGCTGCTTTGTGAACATGCAATCAATCACTCCCCTATAACTACTCATCAATCAATATTAACGCCAGCCCTCATAATCGACAGGGCGGGCGATCATCCATTGATCGTCAGTCACCGCCGAGAGCTGCGAGTTGATGATAACTTCATTCAAGTTGAAGCCCCTCGGAGCTTCGTGGGGGAGTCGTGGACGGGAGACATAAAGTTCGGAATGGAGATTTACAACAGGTGTCTTTGGCCGGGCGGAGGAATAAATCGCCTGTTTTCCCCTCAGACAGGGTAAATAATTGGACTGCACATGTGCGCACACACCAGACGACGCAGACAGACACGCATAACAGAGACTGTGGTCACCAGATAAGAATGCCAATCTTAAAAAGATAAAGTAGTGAATCAGACTACCCCCCGCAACAAACCCCCCTGCTACGAAATCAAATCTAACACAACTAAATAAATTAGTCAGTACAATATTTCCCCCCAATCACCTGTTAACATCAGCTGATTTCTAACCTTCAGTCAGACCCTCCCATTCATCATGTAAATGTAATTCTGCCGCAGGTATTTCATCAAGTGATATCTGATGGCAGGAAGTAATTACAGCCATTCTAAGCCGGCTCTCTTCCTCTCTTCCTCCCCTCCTGAATATACAGAACAATATACCCTCAGAGACTCAACACACACCTCATACTTCCTATACATTTCCTGTACATTTTTATATTTTTATATTTATATTCTATTCTTATTCTATTCTATTTT
>CAAKHC010016398.1:21581-33179 GCA_901007825.1 Macroramphosus scolopax | reverse complement strand
ATCAGCTGATTTCTAACCTTCAGTCAGACCCTCCCATTCATCATGTAAATGTAATTCTGCCGCAGGTATTTCATCAAGTGATATCTGATGGCAGGAAGTAATTACAGCCATTCTAAGCCGGCTCTCTTCCTCCCCTCCTCCTCCTCCTCCTCTTCTTCCATTCTCTTCACTCTCCACCTCTCTCAAATTCCATCGCCGTGTCCGCTCTTCTTCTCTCATTCTCCCCTTTCATCTTTTCTCCTGTCCATTGTAATTCTCTTGTGTGGGGGGGAAATCGAAGAGGCTTAAAGTTCTTTTTGGACTTTTTTTTTTTAATCATCTTCATGTTCATCCATCTCAATTTTACGAAATGGAGTGAGGGAGGGAGGTAGAGTCTGTTATCAGTATTAATCACGACTGCGACTGATGATCTCTCAACATGCATCTCTTCAAGTGCTCATCACGATAAGCTGACCTTCCTGCACCGCTCGTGCGGGTTTCGCATGCGTTGACTAACCTGCAGCAGCGGCGTGTGCACGTGGGAGACGATGTGAGGCAACCTCCTCCACTCCCGGATGGCCAGGCTGGACGCCATCTCCACCAGCCTCTCGATGAAGGTGAGCTGCTGCTCCTCCGGGTGGCAGATGGCCAGGTAGCCCCGGTGCATGTTCACCTTCCACGCCATCTCCTTCGGACAGCTCAGCTCCACCTGGAGGTTCACACAGAAGAGTTTGAACAACGCAAACCAGTGTGGATAAAAGAACGTCAACACAAAACCAGATAAAGATTTAAAACTGAACAAAAGATACTCAAAGCTTTGATTTTACGAAGAATACAAGCTGAGCAATAACAAGGTTTTCTATCCCAGTGGTCTTGTGTTCTCAAACGATCAACATGATTTGCAAGAGGACGTGAGTTCTGATAGTTTTTCTCTTTGCTCATTGTTAAGCACAAATGTTCTGTAATTTGTCTTTTTGTTTGTTTGTTTGTTTATCAGTTCCCACTCGTTGCACCATCTGCTGCGCTCAGTAAATCAAAGCTGCTTCCTTTTGCTTTGCTACGTTGTGAAGCGATCCCCCGGGAGGAGGGTTCCATCTCCTCCATGAACGTCTTCTATACAGGATCATCAGAACATTGATTTTTTTTTGCAATACACAATGCCAACGTAGCAGACTTGATGTAATGAAGAGGCTCATATGCACAACAGCTAAGTAGCGCCATGGTGCACTGGCAGCTGGCTGACTCACAGACCAGCATCAGCTTTGGGTTTGCAACTAAAAAATAAGTTGGTGTGTGCCGCCCACTGTTTTCCCAACGCGTATCATTGTGTCGAGCACAGCAGCGACTCTTCACACGGCTGCGCCTGTTGCGGTTTTAATTAAATGAAACATCCGAGGGTAAAGGGGCAAAGACAATTTTCTTACTTGATTTAGCACACATACACAACAATATGGTTTCCAAATTAATTTTCTAAATGCTTTCAGCAGGAGTTTTGTCCTAATAACTAATCAACCTGACGAGTCTGACAAAGAGGTGGAGTAAAGGAAAGGGCCTGCTATTGATTAAAATGCTGAGTGCATTAGCTCTAAACAAACAATAGCCCCGGGGAGTGTGCTTTGTCAAACATGTGCGCTGCTGTGGTGCGTTTGGAAGTTAGAGAGAGACAGAAAGGGGGACGACTAGCTAGAAAAGAGGGAAAAGAGCAAGAGGGGGAAAGCGCAGGTGTGTATTTGAGTAGGTTCCACCGATGTTGGAGAAAATTACAGTGATCGGTCAGAGTGCACTTATCAGAGGTGACGCTTGATGAATATCCTGGAGACAGGGCCGCCCTTATCAAGAGCCAGCTTTAATTGAAAGCGGGGACATTTGGACTTTGCCTCTGAGCTGGTGAGCGGTGGGTGAGCAGGGAACAGAGAGCCTCGCTCCTCTCCTCCACCATAAAACAAATTACCCTGCAGCAGATGCCAGGGTAATTATTCACACACGCAGCTGTCGTAAATATTAGCGGCAGATCTACGGAGAGAGGGGACGGGGAGACGGAGAGGAAGGGGAAGTAGGCAGGGTAGAAATAACAGAGAAGAAGACCGAGCGTGGCGGAGAAGTTGGAGAGGAAGGAGATGAAAGAAAGAGAAATGGTAGGCTGAGGAAGAAAGGAATGGAAAAGGAGATGTAGCAGGGTAGGTACCGCCATCCAGACAATTTAATTAGTTGTCACCTTAGGACAGAGAGGCTCAATGGATTGGTTCCAGGACCGCTTGAAAGAGCAGAGCAGGCGTATTTGTTATATGTGAGGTGCTATCATGCGCTTGCCACCAGTATACACTTTATTTTAGGGAATTATGAGGCCAATAAATTAACAGACCAAACAGCTGAACTACATTTCCGCAGCTTCACGGCCGGCTCTCTCTTTCCCCCCCTGTGGGGCTGTTGAGGGTCACAACATCAAGTTGGAATACCTATTCTATTCTCTGTCAAACGGTTTGAGGCGTCTGCACAGGCGAGCGTGAACGTGCACAGAAATCCATGCATGCATTTATTTACACACGGCGCCTGAGCGCTCCTCACCTGCACCAGAGCCTCCTTCATGGCAGCCCAATTGGAAACCCTCCAAGCACACTCCAGCACTAAATAAGGGTTTGAGTGGCCTTTAGATTGGCCGTATTCAGTCAACGGTTCCCACTGGTTCAATTCCTTGGAACAGCTGGACAACGAGGAAGATGAAAAGAACACTTTAAACATGTTAAGCATTTGAAGTTGCTGCAAGGTTTTACCGAGCCGTTAACCTCAGATATATAACAAAGGGAGTGCACTTGATAGAACATTCCCTGCTGATAAATATTTTACAAAAACTCCAGTTTGATCAGCTGCTTTCCTGTTTGATGCACCACCGCGCTGTATAATGCGAGTGATTACAGGAATAAACGTTTTACAACCTGCTGGCTCTTTTGAACAGTGTTTCATGTTTTCTTACCGTATCCAGTGGTCTTCCCACAGCTGGTACTCGGGGAAGATGGCTGGCGACACGTTGGTCCTCTCGTGCTCTTTTCTCGCCTTCTCCATCGCTTTCTCGAAGCTTTCCTGGGCCTGGACAGACGTATCATTATATTTTTGGCCATAAATAAACTTCTGTTTGCATTTAGCATTTTAGCATGGCGGACCTAAAAAACTACAATTACACATTAATATGAAAATGTCCTGTCGTTTTCTCTCACCTGTTCAAAGAAGCCGTGTTGCTCGTAGGCTATCGCTGTGGCGGTCTCAGGGAACTTACACCTCTTCTGCCAGAGGCCTGCCCACATGTCCTCTTCTTGGAGCAGAGAGTACAGCTCGGCCAGGGAGTCCAGAATCTCCTATAATGAGAGCGGATCAGAATGTGTGAGGCATTAGAATAAATGGAAAAAAAACATTAGGAGATCAAACTATAAGATGAGATCCGTTTTGCCGAGTCTACTTCAAACAGGGTGAGAGGTATATTTGGCAACTTAAAAAATGAGGTCGTCACAGACACGGCAAATTATAAGCCGAGATCCTCCACAGTAGAGGAGGTGCAATAATTGTCCAAACGATGGCGTTGCCATTGGGGATCCTTCAAATACCTGCTATCAGTTATTCACAGCCATTCGTGGACTAAAGCAAAGTCCTAAATGAAAACACATTACCTGTTGAGGCGGTGTGATGCTCTCCTGCTCGTACACCTCCGTGCTCTGCTTGGGTTTGCCGTGCAGGCTCAGGCCCTTTTCGAAGGCCTGCTGTTCCAGCATAAGGGTGGATCGTAGCCAGAGGTTGTGAGTCTTGCCAAGGTACTTCAGCACACAGGGGCGGATAGGAATAGGAGGTACACACTGCGACATGGCCTCTACAAAGCAGTTCAGGGCACTCGGCTGACAGTCTCTCTGGGCCTGGTGGCTGCCGCTGCATAGGAACGGACTCATTTCTCCCGACAGTGCCTGGAGAGAGAGAAGGAGAGAGAGGGGGCATAAGCAATTTCACTTTAGCAGCAGTGCACTGATGCTTATTGATAAGGCATTCTGTTGCATGAATAGGATGCAACCTGATGCAACCTTTTCCAGTAAGAGAGCGACGAGAAAAACAGGAAAGGAGAGGTGAGAGAAAACAGGTGAGATATTCTTCTGCAGTCAGACCACAAGAAACATCATCGACAAATCACTGCAGGAGACTAACGGCAGATGAGCATGATTCAGACACGTATAAATAGTCCAATATGAATCATTTTCTAACTGTAACTTCACTCAGGAATTGTCAACTGATTCAACCTACTTAGCAGTGTAATTAAAGTCAATGCTAAGATGGCGAGGAAAGAGTCGTTTGCAATCGGAGGCTCTCAGAATGCAGACAGACTCTGAGCATGACTGCGAGGTTACTGCTCCAATAATCAAGACTGACACACATTCAGAAATAAATGATGTATTGCTGCTGAATGAAACGTCCGCTGCCCGTTGACAGCGCGGAATCATTAATGCCTTGATGGTCACTTTAATTAGAGCGGTGGGGGTGAAGGCCAATTGGTTGCCAAACTCCTTCCAAAGAAGACGATCTAATAATCAGCTATAAAGGATGAGCGGCAGTATTTGACATAAATTGATGCGCCGTAATGGAAGAGCTAAGACGGGCACCGGGGTAATCACATGTGGCGTGTGTGACTTCAAGCCTCTCAGAAGAAAATGTCATCTATCTTCCTGTTGACTGTATTTCAGATATTTAGGCTCCCTTCAAATCAAGGCCTTTCAACAAGTCTTTAAATATGCCCTATTCATCTGGTTCATCAAAGTCATTTAAGCTCTTCTTCCTCAGCTTTCTTGTTTCTGCGTTTTATAACGGCAGCATGCTGGTCTTTGACTTGTGGAGTGATCGCACTGATGATGAGTCGTAAGATGTATTAAATAATTTCAAGTTTAAAGTACTGTATGGACTTTTGTGTTGATCTCATACACATCTGGCCAGATGTCACTGGATTGAAGCCAGTAAGTAACACTCACGTGCTGCTGCCTGTCAGAGAGGATCTTCCAAAGACGAGGGAAAAGCTGAACCCAGGTCCTCTCCGCCAGCGGAGTGGCGATGTGACACAGCTGGACCAGAGCGTTCAGGAGTGCCCCCGTCTAACACAGTGGGGAAGTAAAGGATGCACTGAGTGAGCAGGGGAATGCATATCATTGTTTTCAACTGATGTTCCAGGTCAGAATTAGTTCCTTAGCAAATATAAATCAGCATCCATTAGCGTAATTGTTGGGTATATTAATCCGCTAAGCATCAGGTTCGATTCCAGAAGGACCAGCTCACCTTGACCTCTCGGAGCGAGTCGAGGAACTTGTCATGGCGGTTCGTCAGCATGTGTAGCTGGTTGCCTGCGTCTCTCTCGGCCTGATCTTTAGTTTTGGGGATGGCGGTCTGGTCGCCTGGTGCTAACTCGATGTCTATCTCCACGTCCTGTCGGGGACGACAAGAGAACAGAAAGGAAACACTGGTGAGTTTGGACAGTTCGTGTTAGTAATGGACACGTTTAAAAGGGCATTTTATGTGAATGAAATGAACCGTTTTATTCGCGTCAAGGTAGGTGAGAGATGAGAAGAGACACATACAAAGTGGAGCCAAGGAAGCAAGACTTTAATCTTTTCTCAGGACCACTGTCTGTAACATTCTCCTAATGGGATAATGTGCCTCTGCATTGTGTTGTTTGTGTCCTACCTCCTCCTTGGTCTCACTATTCTCCCTCTCGCGCGGCTCCTGCTTGACATGCGTTGCCATGGCGAACGCAGCGCGGTCATGGCTGTCTGCCAGATTGATGACGTTCGTGATAGACGGCAGCATAGATCCCTGGCAGCTGGTGCCGATGATGGTGTTTCGTTCACACACTGCCAGCAGCAGCTAACAAGCATAAACACACACAAACAATCAGGTACAAAAAAATGCAAAATAATAGATCAGTGCGAGGACCTGACAAATGAGGCTCGCTGAAGAAAAACAGAATTGTTTGTGAGTTTTTTTTAAATGCTTGATGAGCGCACAGTCAGATCAGAAGCAGCTGTTTACCTCGATGCACTGTTTGATCCAGAAGTGGCTGCCCATGGCCTCCCAGTTCTGAGAACAGCAGATGTAGAGGAGCCTCTCATAGACACGCCGCTTCATGGAGGCGTCAAACACCTCGAAAAACTTGGCTCTGATCAGCGGCTGAGAGCAGCGGAGACCTGAGAGGAAGGCGGGCTCCAACTTTGATGTTATGTCACTTCCTGAAAGACTCTCATCCCTGAATAACGAGACGGAAAAAAACATGTTCTTGTTAAAACTCGCATGCCAAGTCCACCAAATTTACTCCTGCAATTAATTCAGTTAAGTACGAGCAGCTGCTCAAAGAAGCCTAGACGGTGACAGACAGTGCAGTAGGACATCTGTAGACATTACGTTACAATAACATGAACCTAATTAAAGGTAAAGTTCCTTTAGTTTCAATGCTCATTCCAAAATACAGCGACGTCCCAGGAACACACAAACACACACACACACACGGCGTCTACATATTTAAAACAGCAGTGCCGACATGCGAGGAGATGTTAAGTTGAAGTTAACAGTGAGTTTAAGTACTTTTGATGCAGAGACTGCAGGGACAGTAAAGCACTTACGGCCCCGCATTAAACACTTTCATAACAAATGTCATCATTGCTACATCATCCTGCTGCACTGAACGGGCCTCGTGGGTATGATTCATAGAACAGAAGGAGAGGGAAGGTGGGATAAAAGGGATTACAAAGACAAGGCTACCACAGCTGCATGTTGCCTCTATTTGCACAATTCTATTAATCATACATTGTTCTGGCGCAGCTGCTTCATCATTCCATTATCATTACTCGCTGTCCATCACGGCTTTACTGCTCATTTTAAAACGGTTGACATGAAGAGCAGATGGGGATGGAGGGATACGGGATACATTTGGCTGATTAAAAGTGTATGTGTGGAAGACCGGGAGACAAAGAGAGACGTTGTTTGATGAATCGCGGGGAATAGGGCGGTCTCTCCCCTCTGGCCCCCACCTGCTGGGAGTCCTGTCAGGAGCTGGCGTGTCCCGACACCCCTGCAGCCTTTTAAAAAGACCCTGGCACATTTTCTGTCTCTATCACAACCTGCTTCTTTGCAAGTCCAGTGACCTTTTTGGCTCGACTCCACACACCTCCCCTTCTTTGTACCAGCATCAATGTCTATTAGTTCAATCCCTCTGATTCTATGCATCACTAAGTGATTTTAAACAACTCTTTATATCATATCATGATCCATTATCGCCTTTACTTACTTCCCTTCTTATTCAAAAGATGAAAGCTACAATAATCACGCTTCAATCTCCCTCCTCCGCATCTCTATTTCCCGTCGCTCCTCGACTCAACCGCCTGTGTCTTTTTTCCCTCCCTCATCCCACCTGACCTTAATTCCTCCTGCGAAGATGGATGCAAGGGCAGCGTGGCATCGGTGGCACGGCCGTTTGGCCATGTGATGAATGGCAGTAATTACCTGTAGACGTAATTAACGAGGTCCAGGAACTGGGCGTTTAACTCAAGTTCATCGGGGAAACGCTTCTCTATGTAGGTCATCATCTTCACCAGCAAGACGGACTTCTCGCGTAGATTGGGCATCTGGAGGGGAGAGGAGAAGAAAATACATAAAAAAAATAATGAATCCAGTTTCCCATTTTGTTAATGCATCACTACGTCCAACTGCGGTGGTGTGTACTATGTTAATGCGGTGCAGAAATGTGCTGAGCTCGTCGTTTGTCCAAAGGTTTTGCACTTTTTAAAATGTGTTTTTGCTGATTCAGCACCAATTTATGCCTTCTAGTATCAAAGACAGCATGCAGCAATCGGCCCAATAACACATTTCTATTTGTTTAACTTCATGTTTCTTCCGATGTTTTAATTGTCTCACCTGATTGGCGGCCATAGGCGAGTTGTTTTTCACCCACTCTTCCACAATCTTGACGACGGCGCGGAGTATTTTGGGGTCGGGGGACTTCTCGATCAGCGAGGTGAGGATGACCTGGATGAAGTTCTTCCTCATTTCCATCATCATGACTGATAGGCGAGTCTTCACCAGGTCGAGACTCAGCATCACCAGCTCACTGGTCACTGCGAGGGCGGAGAAGTCGACAGTCAGAATCTTGGAAAGTGTTCACATTTAACTATGAAGGAAGCAGTTTGTGGGCAGATGTGTTGTATAAACGATGTACCAGTAAGTGTTACAGCCACCATCAGAAGGCAGGTGTGCAGCCAGCATAGAAGACCGAAGCAATAAAATCTAATAGCTGCAGCAGAAACATTTCCCCTCGCCGTCCCGTTTTCTCAAGCCGAGACATTTAGGCTCACATCAATAATTCTACGTTTATTAAAATGCATTAAATCAACAGTGATGACTGAAAACAGTCAGCCGAGCAGCTTCAACAGAGTGGGGATACACCTGCTTCGATTACGCCTCCTGGATCGGTTGGACATGAAACAAAGGTCTCATTTGTCAGAAAGTCTTTGGTCTTTAGTGACAATAACTGCTCCTAGTGGAGGGTAAATGTCTGGGTTTCCCGATATCGTCATTAGGGGTCCTTTTAAAGCACTGATAGCATCTACTGGCCAATTACCTCGAGTCTGAGAAGTAGCAAAAAGGAATTATTTACTGCCGAACTTCTATAAAGCTTCTTGAAGTCCGCTCGGTAAAGCTGGAGCAATCTGCTCTTTGATATCTAAGCTTGCCATTTGACTGTGAGTGTGTGTGTCGCGCACTGCCGACCTCACACACACAGGCGAGCCGTTGTTGTGAGCTCAGGTTGGGGAACACTACCCCTCCGGAGAATGTCAGGCAGCTGTAACTGCAGCCCCGCAGAATAATCAGGGCTAAAATCCTAGTTGATGTCTGGTGGCTCTCTGAGCTCTGATGGTGACTCAGGGGCCATGAATCTGAATAATTCAGGACAGTGGGGCAGACCTGAATGTGGAATCAGTGAAGTACTGTGTTGCTTTGTCTCTTTGTACTCTGTGCTTAGTTATTTATGTCCCCAAAGGTGTTCATGATGATTACCAGCCAGTGATGCTGCTTTTAATTCTTCGGGTGTGATCTAATGGGAACAATCTGTACATTATTTATCAAATAATTCTTTATGTTCTTATACAAACTATAGCTGTGTGTCTCTTGTGTAACTGTGCCTCATGTGAAGTCGTGTGCATGCGTGTACCAGTGCTGGTCTCCGTGACCCCCGAGTTGGCCTGCTGGGGGCTCAGGTGCTCCCGCACCATCTTCTGTAAGGAGCGCATGAACACCGAGATGAGGCGGTCGATGTAACTGGCGTTGTAACTGCAGGCCGACTTCAGGATCATCAGTGTCCCTGCAAGACAAACGAAGAGGAGAAAAAATGAAATATAATAATCGGAAAAGAACCGTTGTGGGTTAATGTAACACCCAAGCTTGTGTTCATTTCCACAGTTTGACCTTATTTTCGGTGGGAATCAAACAAAAGTTACAGAGGATGTCAGAGAGACAGCGATAGGTATGAGTAATGTCCCCCCTCTGCTACTGCTTCCTCAAGGGGAGACGAATGTTCAAATGTCACCCCCATGGCTAGACAGATGCATCAAACCAGCAGTACCTCAGCGCGACAGCAGGAGACCGAAAGCCTTCTATTGACCACAACTGCCACTTTTGAAAGAATATCAAATAGCATTTCCTTTAGACGGCTCTTTGATAGCCATTTGTCACCTTGGGGGGACCTGTGTTTGGAAAGCTGCTGTACGTCTGAAAATAAATCAGGAAAATAAAAGAAAACCACACGACTGTTTTCTTTAGAATATGCTTCAGTGGAACCTTACGTATAAATACTCTCCGACATATGTAAGTAATGTTCATTCAGCGAGGATCGCAGAAAAAGCAGCGATCTTTCCCAAAACCGCTGGACTGTGGCCTTCGTCTAATCGGACCAGATGTGAGCCCAAGCAGCCCGGCCCATCAGCTTGCATTTTAACGACCCACTCACTGTCTTAATTGCTGAAAGTGACTGAGAGGTAGCTTTTTTTTTCACGCTCTTACAAACTCACAGGGCTTATAAGCTACAAAGTAACTGAGCCAAACAGTGTAGAAAGTGATTCATGAGAAGAGGAACACATGTAGAGATTAAGTGGCTCACCGAAGAGCTGTGTGGGGTTGGTGTTGCTTGTGGCTTTTTCGTAGTTGGTCAGTCCCTCGTAGATGACCTTGCCCACGGCAGCGTACAGACACTCCAGTTCCTCATACTTGGATGCCACTGTTGATGTGCCTAGAAGGAGAGGGAGCGATACTTGATTCAAACACAGGAAGCTGAAATCAATGTCTTGATTCTGATTGGTTAATTGCCCTGACAGATCTCCAAATCGGAGCGTGCTTTAGAATTTCACCATTCAGAACTGGGAGCTTACTGGGCTCGGTGGGGAAGATGCTCATGAGGCGAGAGAGCAGGGAGTGGACGGCACGCAGGACTTTGGTGTTGCCGCAGGTCATGCAGGCCGCGATGCCTCTCTGGAGGGGCTTGAAGTGGGCCAGGATGGCTGGGGACTGCAGCACGGTCAGCAGGAAGCAGAGGATCTCCAACCCAGTGCAGATGTTGGAGATGTTAGCCTGCGCTGGCTGCTCCTGAAGGGAAAATAATTCACAAGTACATGTATTAACTATGCCTGTTTCACTCAATACAAAATCAAGACAGCTCAGAAATCAATATTTTACACAGAGGCGTTTGTCTCAGGAACCGAGGCGACCACGCTACAGATCAATGGCCAACACAGGGTCCAATGTTGTTTAAATTACAAGATAGCAAGGCCAGGAGGATAATCTGGGACAGATCCATGCTACTAATCCAAGCTAATGAACAAGGCGACTCGTTATAAGGCTGCTAGTGTGGATTTAGCACCGTACTGACTGAATGATCATGTTCATGTATGTGACCTAGCATGTGATAGTGTACATGTTTAGTGTGGGTCCCCCGCCCTCTCACACCAGCCTTCCTGGCTCTTAATCACTGCCACGCCGACACAATGAGACGATAAATGGTAATCCGATTTAGGGCATTGTTCATTAGGCTGAAGAAGAGGGCAGGGGCAGGCAGTGCCTGCTCCTCGGGGAGAAAAGAAAGGTGCATGTGAATCTGCATAAGACCTACAGAGAGCTTTGTTTGTCAGTCCGTCCCCATGGGATTCGGAGGGGCTGCGAGTGTGTGTGCATAAGAAGAAAGAAAGAGGCGGCTGATTCAGTGATCCCCAAAAAGAGAACAAGGGAAATACGTGGCAATTGCCGGTGTACGGTGATAACCTTGTCTGAACAGAGGTGCTGAATCAGACCAGAGAGATGAGCAGGAGAGAGGAGCGGCTGATAAGAGAGAGAGAGAAAAGAGAGGCCGGGATAAGAGGCTGGAAAGAAAAAGATGACAGAAGGAAGTGGTGGCGAGGGACTAAGGGAAAGGGGAGGAGAGGCACAGTGGGGCGATACAGACGGTAAGGATGAGGAGTCGTAGATGAAGAGGGGCGGAGGTTTGAAAGAGAAGAGACAGGCCAACCCGGATAGACTCTTGCTATCTCACCATTGTCATTATTTTGTCATTATGGCGGTTGG